>CM053029.1:304500359-304589177 GCA_028564925.1 Lithobates sylvaticus
GACAGCTGGCCTTGTTGAGCCACAACATGCAGAGGAGTTGGTAGAGCCGTCCTCATCCTCATCCTCTGTCACCCAGGCTAAGACAAGTTTGGCTGCCAATGCAGCTGCCAAAGCGGCCTATTCCATTGGCTCAACGGCATCAGTCACTCCTTCCCTAGCCCCACCATCATGTCCTGAGGAGTCCCCCGAACTGTTCGACCACAGTGTCGGGTACATGATGCAGGAGGATGCGCAGCATTTTCAAGGCTCCAATGATGGTACCTAGGTTGAGGATGAAGGCAGTAACGTAAGCCTAGAGAGAAAGGGTGCCCAGGAAGGACAAGAAACTGGCAGTCATGTTCCCCCAGCTGCAGCATACTGCCAGGTTTGCTCCAGTGGTGAGGAGGGAGGAATGGGATGATGAGGTCTACATGGGTGCCTGATAGAAGAGAGGAGGAGGAGGAGGAGGCACATCTCCAATGAGGCAGGATGCCCTCCAGGGGCCAGCTTAAGGACAGCCAACCAACTGCATCACACTGCAGAGCTCTGCATGTGCAGGGCGCTGCTGACTCGGCACGTTTTTTCAAAAGTTCTTTGGTGTGGGCCTTTTTTGAGACATGTGCAGCAGATCGCACCATTGCTGTTTGCAATATATGTCTGAAGCGTATCAAGCGTGGCCAAAACAGCAGCCGCTTGGGCACCACATGCTTGACCAGACATATGTTGACCTCCCATGCAGTCCGTTGGCAACAGTACTTAAAAGACCCACACCAAAGACCTCTCCTTGCTCCTCATCAGCTGGGATCTCCAAACCCACTATACCTTCAGTTCTCTCAGAGATCTGCACTGAGAGGAATGGAGGTGTAGAATTAGGTGTCCCAAGCACTTGCGGGCAATCTGCTAGCGGTACACCTAAATCCGATTGTAGCAGGCAAATTTCCCTACCCCAGTTGCTAAACCGTCGAAATTCAGTCCCACCCATCCACATGCTCAGCGGCTGAATGCTAGTTTGGCTAAATTGCTAGCACTCCAACTGCTGACTTTTCAGCTGGTAGACTCTGTCCCCTTTCGAGAATTTGTGGAATGTGCGGTACCTCAGTGGCAGGTTCCCAAACGCCATTTTTTTCTCGGAAGGCCATTCCGGCTCTCTACTGGCATGTGGAAGGCAATGTCTTGGCCTCGTTGGACAGGCGGTACCGCTGACTCATGGTCCAGCAGGCATAGACAGGGATGTTACCTTTCTTTCATGGTGCACTGGGTAACCCTGCTGGCAGCTGGGAAGGATGCAGGACAGGGTGTAGAAATGTTGGAGCTTGTTCCGCCACTACGCCTCCAAAATGCTGGCAGTGGTGATTCTGCCACACCTCTCGCCTCCACCCCCTCCTCTTCTTCTTCCTCTATGACCTCTTCCTGTGCAGATTTGACCTCGGAACCAGTGGTGCTCCGTAGGCGTTCTAGAGGCTACGCAAGAACTTAGGCAAAAAGATGCCATGCGGTGCTTGAGTTGGTCTGCTTAGGGGACAGGAGCCACACCTGGGCAGAGATTCTGGCAGCTCTGCAGGGGCAGGTTCAGAGGTGGTTGACGCCATGCCAGCTTCAGCCAGGAATGGTGGTTTGTGACAACTGCACCAACCTCCTCACCACCCTCTGACAGGGACACTTGGCCCATGTTCCCTGTTTGGCTCACGTCCTTAATTTGGTGGTGCAGCGGTTCTTGTGCAGGTACCCGGGCTTACAGGATCTCCTGAGGCAGGCCAGGAAAGTCTGTAGGCATTTCCGCCGGTCATAGAATGCCAGTGCTCGGCTGGCTGACCTTCAAAGGGAATGCAACCTGCCCCAGAACCGCCTCATCTGTGACATGCCTTTCCAAACGAAAATCCACTGGGTTACTGGGTCTTGAGGATGGATCACTGGCCAGAGCTTGCACGGTATACAATTGAGCTACTGGCCTGTCCTGCATCCAACGTTCTATCTGAATGCACATTCAGTGCTGCTGGATGCGTTGTAACTGATCACAGAATGCGCCTGTCCACAGACTCGGTTGATCGGCTCACCTTCATAAAAATGAAGTCTTGGATCATCAGCTACCAAGCACCTGATGAATGTGAAATCCCTTGAAGACTGCATATGCTGATGCTGAGTGACTATCCTATTCCTCCTCAATGTTCATGTTGATAGCTTCTAAGAATATTTTTGGTTCTGGGCACCACCACCAGTGCCTAAAGCCCAATTTTTCTGCCCCTGTTTAACAGGGGCATGTAATTACAATTCTTGATATAATATTTTATAGCAGGGCCTGTTCCAGCACCCACCAAGAGTAACTGTGAGGGCTTACAGTGTTCTGGTACCAGGCCCAAATTTCTGCAGAGTATATAGGGCAGGCCACATAGTATATACAGGCGGTCCCCTACTTTCAAACATCCGACTTACAAACGACTCCTACTTACAAACGGAGGGAGACAACAGGAAGTGAGAGGAAATCTACCCCTAGGAAGGGAAATTCTCTCCTGTAAGAGTTAATATGGGAAAAGGGTGTCTCCACTGATTTATTATCACCAATCCTTGTTTCCCTAAAAACCCCAAATTTTCAAAATTCAATTGTCATTGGGACAGAAAGTGAGGTGAAATCTTCTGAACAGGGGCACAGACAGCAAAACAAATGTTACAGAGGTGATGATAACCCTTCCCTATGTTATCCAAAAAGCTTAAAAATAGATTTTTTGGCTGGAGCTACACTTAAAAATGTACCTGTTCCAAATTACAAACAGATTCAACTTAAGAACAAACCTACAGTCCCTGTCTTGTTTGGACTGCCTGTATACTGCTGTTCAGAGTATATAGGACATAGGGGCCCCACGCCTTTTCTTTTTTTAATTTGGGTAAGGGGCTCCCCTTAATATCCATACAAGACCCAAATGGGCTGGGGGGTTATCCATGCCGTTTTTTTTTCAATAATTTTCATCCATATTGCCGGGACCAGACATTACATTACAGCTGCAAGCAGTTTTAAATGACTTTTATTCCTTTAGAAATTTCATTTTGTGCAGGGACTGTTCTAAACACGGGAAACACGTGCCACTTTACAGGCATACTATAGAAACCCCCCAGGTACAATATTGAAAGGAATATTTCACTTTCATTTTTTCACTTTAAGCATCATTAAAATCACTGCTCCCGAAAAAACATTAGTTTTTAAAACTTTTTTTTGCATTGATACATGTCCCCTGGGGCAGGACCAAGGTCCCCAAACCCTTTTTATGTCAATATCTTGTATATTAGCGCTTAAAATTAATTCGCACTTTTGATTTCTCACGTTCGAGTCCCATAGACTTTAACGGTGTTCAAGTGTTCATGCGATCTTTCGGTCCGTTCACATGTTCTGGATGCGAACTGAACCGGGGGCTGTTCGGCTCATCCCTATCCAGCACACTCCAGCACTCTGTGCCATTATATACATTCATTGCTAGAGGTGCAGGAACTGCATTCCCCCTGTGTTCCCGCTAAAAAAAGCCCTCTGAATACTTATTAATGATAATTAAAATAGCTTGTAATTTACCAAAGAAATTGAGAGTTTTCACAAAATAAATTGTGTGCATATTTACTTCAATTATTCAATCACATCAAAAGGCAAATTCCTATTTACTTAGAATACCCACTCATATACAAATAAAAGCAGTAAACAAGACTTTGTTTTCACCACTGAATATTCAATCAAATGTATTATGTGAAGATTTTAAACTTCTATCAGCAACCTTGTCTCATGCAAGTCAAACTGCCATGAATCAGGAAATCTGTTTCTATACTGATGACCACACACACAAAAAAAAAAAAAAATCAAGCATGTAAGTATGTTAAAAATAACTTTCATGGGAGCTTTTAAAAAAAATACATAAAATGGGCACTGACTGAAAAAAACAGTACACTGTCCCTTAAATTGCCTATTTGCCTGTTACATGTTGAACTTTTTTGCAGCTAACTCAAGAAAATAAAAACCCCCTAGAATAAGACATAGTATTTTCTCAGCATGTACAAATATTTTCCATCTCTTCCTGGGGTTCTCTTTGAATATTATAATTTTTAACATCAGTAAAAAAATGTTTCGGCAGCGTGAAGAAAGCACACTACTAAGTAGTGACAAGAGCTTAGAAAAACCTTTGCAGGGCAAATTACAGAAATCGAGAAAAATATAGACTGTATACTGTGGCTGAGGGCCAACGAGTAGACGAAATCAAGGTTTCTTTGTCTATTATTTTTCTTTCCTATCATTATCTGTTGAAAAAAATGCAACACAAATCAATTCAAGTTCACAAAGGATAGTGCTTTAATTTTCTCTGACAAAATTACAAAACCAGGCAGGTGTAACAAAGCCACTCAAGAGGACACTGGAAATTTAATGAAGCTTGGGAGCATTTTTTAAATGATAACTTTTTTTTTTTTTTTGATACAGAAAATTTGTGTGGCGTACCACAGCCTTCGGCATACAAGATAGGGAGATGATTTGCATAATTAAATGTGATAATACAACCCAATAACCTTTGGCAATTCTGTCAGCAAGGGAAGAAAACTCAATTAAGAAAAGCATGTTTCTGTTAATAAGGGTTGAGATGTTTTATCAGAATCCCTGTGAAGAGAAGTGAACAAGTGTCAAAAGTAGCACTTGTCTAAAACAGTACAGTAAGTCAAACAGCTGCCATAAATGACTGTAGCTTTTTATTTTCAGTTCCACTGCTACCCATGACATAAATTTGAGATGATAGTTACAGCAGAAAGCAAAATCATTTTTGTTTCTAAATATGTTTTTACATTTAAAACACTGTCATTTATTTTTTTTAACATGACAACAGACTTGATTGACTTATAAAGAAAAATAATTAAAAAATGTAATTTTATCTGCTATGTTATATTGCTTTTCTGTTTGCTTGGATGTTTTTATATATCACCTGTCATTCACTCATATGGGGTTTTAAGTGTACTGTCAAAGTATAATAGTCAGTTTGGTCTAGAAATGTGTTATGCCGTGTACACACGGCCGGACTTTGACAGCAAAGGTCTGACGGAACGAATCCGTTGGACAATTCGATCGTGTGTGGGCTTCATAGGATCTTTTCTGTCGAAAAATCTGACGGACTTTAGAAATAGAACATGTTTCAAATCTTTCCGCCAGAACCAGTTTCTATCAAGAAAACCGCTCGTCTGTATGCAGGTCCGACGGACCAACAACGACGCAAGGGCAGCTAATTGGCTACTGGCTATTGAACTTCCTTTTTCTAGTCCCGTCGTACGTCATCACGTTAAACGATCGGACTTTGGTGTGATCGTGTGTAGGCAAGTCCGTTTCAGCGGAACTCCATTGAAAAGTCAGTCGAAAAGTCTGTCAGAGTTCATTCCGGCGGAAAGTCCGGTCGTGTGTACGCTGCATTAGGGATCATTCATAGCAGCAAGGAACCTTATCTTACAGACACTGCTCACTCATTTGCACTTTGATGTTCCTGCAGGAATGACAAGCTCTTGCCACCTCTATGAACAAATTATGCTACTAATCACACGACACAATGAAGTGTTGTAACAGACATTATTGCAGACAATGACATTTCTATATACATTTTTTTGATCACCAATGTCACTTAGGGTATGTTCACACCAGCAGCTGCGTTACAACACAGCAGCTGGTTTGCAGTGCGGTCTGGCAGAGATCGGTGAAGCCATGATGCGTCAATCTCGGTGCATTGCACTGTTCCTGCCTTTTTTCAAAATTAACTTTATTGAGATGGCACACAGACATCTCATTGAATGCCAGACGTGCAGTGTGAGGCATTGAATTGTCTGAAGCTGCCATGGAAAAAAAGTACTACATGCAGTACCTTTTTCCATCACACACTGCCTGCAAACCACCGCAATGCACCACCACAATAAAGAGACAAGGCATTTTGCCTTGCAATGAGGTAGGACTGCACTGGAATAGCCATCCAACACAACCCCACCTCTGGTATAAATAGGTCCCTACTGTACATATTTGCAAGATGTGTGAATGATCTATTCATTTCCAGTCTCCTATTTCTGTCAGAATGGATGCATGCAGTGCAAAGCCTAGATTGATTGGATGAGCCCTACTCAATCAAGTTTATTTTCTTGTTTATGTCAGTTGGTATTTTAAAATGGCAACAGTGTTAAGTCAGTACACAATAAATACATTGTTTTACATACAAACAAGAAATTTTAAAGTGAACACAAGCAGAGCGATTGAAATTGCAGTACATCTTCCCTTGCTTTCTCTCACATGATGTCTGGCAGCCTGCCAGCTATCTAATGTAAACAAAAACCTGGTGCTGTAAGCTGTTAGAAATTAACTGGAATCGGGCTTTAGAGTCTTTTTTTTGTATCGGGGGTGAATTGCTTCGTATTGTCTACAGCTACTGAGGTCAGTGATGGCTTGTTTTTGATCTTATTTACAGTTTAAGAATGTGTAAATACTTAAATGCCCATAGCCTGGTCAAAGGTTCACATTAAAATGGTTGTGAACCTGAGACATGAAAAAAGAACAAAGCACACCACACTAGACTATGCACTTGTTCTGCCCACCAGGCTTTATTCAATTTACCTGTGTTTATGTGACTAAATAATATGTTGGGTTTTGCTTGATGTAAAGTTATATGCAGAACGCAGACGCCACCTATTGTTCCTTTCTGGTATAGCTTTGGCTGCTGTTTCGGTTACATATTGTAATTCTTTAGAATGTGTTAATAAAGTTGTTAGGAACTAGTGCATTCTGGGAGATTCTCTAGAGGAAGTGAGTCAGCCACCATTTTAGGAATGCATATAAGACAGTAAGGCTGTTTCTTCAATCTTTTGCCATCACCCCTCAGCAAGCTTAAAAAGAGAGTTCTTGTTATCTCATTCTGTGTTATAGAGCATTGTTTCTTTATTATATGTAATATTGTACTTATGTTTATTTTATCAATTTGTAGTTCACCTGGCTTGTTCCAATAAATCTAAAATCAAAGAAATATGGTATCTGAAGTTTATAGCGCAAGCAGGTTTATCTCTCTGTCCTAGAAACAGAACAGTGACATTTTTTAAGCTGAGGAGTGACATTTTTACCGACCTCTGAGGTGAAGATAAGCTGACTTTGGAAGACTGTACAGCCCACTGTACAGCCCAGTGTCCATACAGTCAGATGCCTTAGATGAAACAGGCCTTCAGCAGGTGACGCAAGCAGCCAGGCTACACAGATACATGCCCTGTCACGCAGCATCCCCGCACTTGACACTACAGCAGTCTCTCCACAGCAGAACAGCTTCTCCACCACAGCCATGTCTCACAGTCAAGCATCATCTTACAAAACACGATTGCGAGCAAGCACCATCCAAGCAGTGTTGCCAACCGCCCGTGTTTTTACGGGCAGCCCCTAAAAATGGGGCTATTTTTCATGTCCCTGAAAATACGTGAAATAAAATATATGCCAGTAAAAACAACGGTTCCTGGCTCGGAACTGCGCATTTGCAGTCCCAAAGCATGCCAAGAGTCTCCGATCATCCCCAGTGATCTTTCTAACATGGCTGCTACTTGTCTTGTATGGTTGTACCCTCCCCCTTCCTTCCACAATGTGCCTTATTTGATTCTGGGAGATGCTGGGAGGAGGAGGAGCCTAGTAGAAGGTAAGCTAGCTATTAGCTAACTGTGTCTTTGCCTTGTCTTAGTGGGCAGGAGGGGAGGAGAGAGGAGAGGAGGAGGAGGGGAGGGGAGGGGAGGAGGGGAGGAGAAGGAGAAGGAGAAGGAGAAGGAGAAGGAGAAGGAGAAGGCTTGTGTACAGCAGATCGTTTTTTTGTGTGTCAGATCTGCTTTGCTTCTAAAGGGAGGATGTTTTCTCCCCAATCTCTACCTATTACCTGCAGTGCTCACCAGTCCAGGCACAGCCTCCTCAGTCCTTTCCAGAGTTACCACCTCATGTGTCTGGGGCACTACAAATTCAAGCATGCCAGGAGAGGGGAAGCAGCAGAAATATGATTTGGCTGATATTTTCTGATGAAAAGTGCTGCTGTATATTGTGTTTGTACTAATATGGTCATAATATAATTGATTATGTCTTGTGCTTGGTGGTCTTGAGATGTTTATTCATATATTTTTATCTGAGTAAGTAGTGAGCACATTTGGTCTTCTGTACTATGTCCGCAGCCTATGACTGTCTCCTGTATCCTGTCTGCATCCTATCACCGTCTCCTGTATCCTGTCTGCAGTCTCTGACCGTCTCCTGTATCCTGTCTGCAGCCTCTGACCATCTCCTGTATCCTGTCTGTAGCCTCTGACCATCTCCTGTATCCTGTCTGCAGCCTCTGACCATCTCTTGTATCCTGTCTGTAGCCTCTGACCATCTCCTGTATCCTGTCTGTAGCCTCTGACCATCTCCTGTATCCTGTCTGTAGCCTCTGACCGTCTCCTGTATCCTGTCTGTAGCCTCTGACCGTCTCCTGTAGTAGGTCTGCAGTCTCTGACCGTCTCCTGTAGTAGGTCTGCAGTCTCTGACTGTCTCCTGTCTCCTGTATCTTGTCTGCAGTCTCTGACCGTCTCCTGTAGTAGGTCTGCAGTCTCTGACCATCTTCTGTAGGATAAAACCCAGAGCCACCAAGCTGGAGCCATTTGACCCCTGCATGGTGCACCTGAGAAGAGGTCAGTGACAGCGCCACCAGGCCAGTCTGAGGGGGTCACTGATGTAATGGGGGAGTGAATACAATAATGTAAGGGGGCACTGATATAAAGGTTTCCCCCCTATATTAGTAATCCCCCCCCCCCCTTACCTTAGTGTATTCACTGTATGGAAGGTGGTCCCTGGTCACCAGAGTCCCCCCACATCAGAGTTCCTGGCTAGGGATGAGCCGAACACCCCCCCCGTTCGGCTCGCACCAGAACCCGCGAACGGACCTAAAGTCCGTGCGAGCTTTAGAACCCTATTAGTTATAATGGATGCTTCGAAATCAAAAGTGCTAATTTTAAAGGCTAATATGCATGTTAATGTCATAAAAAAGTGTTTGGGGACCTGGGTCCTGCCCCAGGGGACATGTATCAATGCAACATTTTTTTTTCTCTCTAACCTTCCATCCTCCCATCCTGCGTTCCCTCGTGCCCTATGGTTTTGTTCTCCTCCGTTCTCTCTGTCTATTTAGGCCTGAGCGTAAGGGGACTCCTCCTTGGCTCAATCTTGGGCCCCCTGGCCCTCCTCTACCATGCTCGTATTAGTGGCCATGTATCTCTGATGCCTCCGGGCTTTGGGTTGGGGGGTTACTTTTAACAACTTTGCTTGCTTTACCCTCATATTTATCCCCACCTATCTTCCGTTTAAAGTGCTCGCACTGTCTTTACGGGGTCCTTCTATTGTCTCATCCCCCCCCGTGATACCGGCTTTCCTACAGTGGTTTTATATACCCGCTGTTTAATAGGGTATGTAGTATATCGTTTCTGCTCTAAATGCTGTGTTTACCACTTCCCTCCCCTGGGTGTCCGCCTCGGCTATTGGATTTTTGTCGAAGTGGTACCTAGCACATTTACTCCCACAATAAACTTTATGGTGCATTTTATAGAAAAATGTTCACTGTTCACTCAAAATTCACATAAAGAAAAGATGTCTCTTACTTCATGTAATCCGTGGGCTGCTGTAGGAGTTGGTCTATCGTGTCTGTATGGTGTTCCGTATAGTTCGCCCCAGTGCGTCTGGTTGAGGCTGTGCGGAGGTATCCCTCCAGGGATTGAGGCGGGGATATTCCAGCTGGCTCTTGGCTGTATTTAGGTTGACAGGCAGGGGGAGGCGTAGGGTACGGGCGAAGATCCCTCAGTGTCCGGGGCTGGCTGCATAGCGAGAGGGGTTACTCCACACCTCGCCGGTCACCCTAGATAGAGCGGGCTGGCGTGCTTGGCGTGGAGGAGAGAGCGGAGGTGGAAAGCGGGTGCGGGACGAGCAGAGGCTTCTGGCGAGCGGCGCGCACACTGTTACGTCATGACCTCCTCCCTCACATTACTCTAATATGCATGTTAATGTCATAAAAAGTGTTTGGGGACCTGGGTCCTGCCCCAGGGGACATGTATCAATGCAACATTTTTTTTTTTAAAACGGCGTTTTTTCAGGAGCAGTGATTTTAATAATGCTTGAATTGAAACAATAAAAGTGTAATATTCCTTTAAATTTCTTTAAATTTCGTACCTGGGGGGTGTCTATAGTATGCATGTAAAGGGGCGCATGTTTGCTGTGCTTAGAACTGTCCCTGCAAAAAGTGTCATTTTTGCAAGAAAAAAAAAAAAAAGCTATTTAAAATCACTCGCGGCTAATGTTAATTGACGGCTCCTGTAATACAGAGAACAGTCATTCATTGAAAGTCATTCATAAAAAAAAAGTAATTGATAAAAAAAAAAAAAAAAAAAAAAAAAGGGTTCGAATCGAACACCGGGCCCATCCCTATTCCTGGCATTCCCCTTTATATCAGAGTCTGCAGAATTCCCCCTTACAGTGCAAGAGGGAACTCAGTCTGAGGACCCTGATGTAATTGGGAACTCTGATGTAAAGGGAACACAGTGGACTCTAATATAAGGTGGTCTCTGGTCACCAGAGCCCCCTCTACATCAGAGTTCCCCCTTAGATCATGATTTGCAGCATTTCCCTTTACATAAGTGTTACCTTTCACTGTAAGGGGAATCCTGCACACTCTGATGTAAGGGTGAACTCTGTGCTGGCCGGGTTTTAGTAACCTGACCTTCATGTCAATGCAGAAATATATATTTTAAACTTAAGCACATTGCTAATAGCACTAGATATGTTTATAGTTTAAATATTGATATTTGCACTGAAAACTGTAATTTTAGGTACTTTTTTGCAGTGCCAGTAAATTGGTGCCGTTTGTAAATTTTTGGCATCCTGCCAGTAAATTTTGCTTCAGAGGGTTGGCAACTCTGCATCCAAGTCATCTGTCACAAATGCAGCAGCAATCACCCATTCGAAAGCTGAATCAGCGAGGGCAAGGGCCACATTCACAGACCAAGAGTTGCAGATTAGAAGAGAAAAGGCTCACCTTAATGCAGAAAAGGTGAGGCAGGATCAAGAAAAAGTATGCCTGGAGGCTTAACTAGCTCAGCAAGAAGCATCTCTGAAAATGCAGCAGGCTATCCTAGAAGCAAACATAGAGAGGCTAGACAGTGCAGGTTTCAACAGAAAAGAGACCAGGTCAAGCTAGAGCAGGATACAAGCAGGCTAAGCAAGGGGCCAAATAGAGCCAAGTAGAGCCCGGTAGAGAAAGATGGCAGATGAAGGTGCAGACTCAGCAGTGCGTGCAGCAGCCATCTTGCTACACCTGTGGAATGTCTATGATTTTCTTTCATCTTTTACTCACTTGCCACTTATGACTGTGACTGAGACTATGATTGATTTCTATCATATTAAGCCCAAATAAACTGGAGTATTGCAAATGATAAATAATAAATGGCAGTGGCTTGATGGATTGAGATTTTTCTGTCTGAAGACATAGGACGCAAGATACAAGTGGGCATTTGCAGTGGTGCAAATTACAAGTTGCAACTTTGAGCCGTAGCTGTAGCTCCAGACCTAGAGCCAAGTGCAGCTGCTGGTTTGCTACTTTCAATAGTAACATATCCTGACTTTCTTATTGACTTTACAGAGATGAACTTTGTTGGTGTGAGGTATTAAACAAGAGGAAAGAAATGAGAAGGGAAAACATTTTTATTTTATTCATTTATTCATTATGTGCCCATAAGGGGCGTTAAATATTATTTCATTTAAATACTTCAATTACCAAATACCGTAATTAAAATATTATCATTTTTTTGGGGATAATAAACAACTTTTTGGCTGGAGATAGATGTCTTAGACTCGGTCAGTGACATCCAGTAAGCCAGTATCTGATCCTGTCTCCGCCTCTGTGGCAGCCATTGTTTCTGCAAAGAAATCAAAAATACGGTAGTTAAAACAGGAATGACTGCTATCCCACAACCATCCAACAATGTATTAGCCCCCTCTGTGGAGGATTCCTCTTCAGCTGCAGCTATTTTGGCAGCAATTATGGAGTGTAAAGAGACTCTTAAAGAGAAAATAGATCTTATAGCCTTGGATGTTAGTCAGAACCGTTAAGACCTAGATGGGTTCTCAGACCTTACTGAGTTACCCCTGATAACTACAGCCCCTTCCTCTTGCCCCAGAACATCAATCTGGGGTGGTAGAAGGGTAGCTGTTTTGTGGGGTTATTCCTTCCCCCTTCCTGTTCCTTGCCCCCCTTTTTCTTTTTTTTATATAGGACAAGTAGATAATAGTTGCCTATTTGGTACATTTTGGGATAGAGCCTTCACCACGCCTCCTAGTTTTTTTGGGGATAACGTTGGAGAAAGGTAGGGATGGCGTATTAATGCCCATGGGGTGTGTTTTTGTTTGTTGGTTAGTTATACACATTGGGGGTTATTTACGAAAGGCAAATCCACTTTGCACTACAAGTGCAAACTACAAGTGCAAAGTGCACTTGAAATTGCACTGAAAATGCAGTCGCTGTAAATCTGAGGGGTATATCTGAAATGAGGGGAAGCTCTGCTGATTTTATTAACCAATCATGTGCAAGCTAAAAATTCTGTTTTTTATTTCCCTTGCACGTCCCCTTCGGATCTACAGCAAGTGCACTTTCAGTGCAATTTCAAGTGCACTTTGCACTTGTAGTGCAAAGTGGATTTGCCTTTAGTAAATAACCCCCATTCTGTCTTTTTTATTTCTACAAAAATTGTTTATTCAAATGTTTGCTGCTCTTAAGATCCACTATTTTGCAATACTAGTTATCATTCAAAAAACTGGTATCATAAACAAATTCGCCCCTTTCCCTTCTCACACCACCACTGCGCACAAATACAACTAAGAAAACTAAATATAATAAACTAAGCAGCTACTTAAAAAATATAGTTTATGATTGATTTTAAATGAATAAAATAGCAGCGCTGATATTCACAATTGAATGAATAAATCTAAACAATCTTCCTGTAAAAATAGTGATTAAGAATAATAATAATTAATACTAGTGATTAAAAATAATAATGATTAATACTAGTGTCCATGATAAACGGAACAAGTCCAAACTTAAATCCGTGAACTGTTAATTAAAACGTCTAAGCGATTATATTTTAAAGTGACAAAAATCTTGAAGTGACTTGAAATAATCTTCCACCACACCACCTGTGTTAAGAAATGCACTCACCAATAGTATACAGTGCCTTGCAAAAGTATTCGGCCCCCTTGAACTTTTCAACCTTTTGCCACATTTCAGGCTTCAAACATAAAGATATAAAATTTTAATTTTTTGTGAAGAATCACCAACAAGTGGGACACATTGTGAAGTGGAACGAAATCTATTGGATATTTTAAACTTTTTTAGCAAATAAAAAACTGAAAAGTGGTGCGTGCAAAATTATTCGGCCCCTTTACTTTCAGTGCAGCAAACTCACTCCAGAAGTTCAGCGAGGATCTCTGAATGATCCAATGTTGTCCTAAATGACTGATGGTGATAAATAGAATCCACCTGTGTGTAATCAAGTCTCTGTATAAATGCACCTGCTCTGTGATAGTCTGAGGGTTCTGTTGAAAGCGCAGAGAGCATCATGAAGACCAAGGAACACACCAGGAAGGTCCGTAATACTGTTGTGGAGAAGTTTAAAGCCGGATTTGGATACAAAAAGATTTCACAAGCTTTAAACATCCCAAGGAGCACTGTGCAAGCGATCATTTTGAAATGGAAGGAGTATCAGGCCACTGTAAATCTACCAAGACCTGGCTGTCCCTCTAAACTTTCAGCTCAGACAAGGAGAAGACTGATCAGAGATGCAGCCAAGAGGCCCATGATCACTCTGGATGAACTGCAGAGAACTACAGCTGAGGTGGGAGAGTCTGTCCATAGGACAACAATCAGTCGTACACTGCACAAATCTGGCCTTTATGGAAGAGTGGCAAGAAGAAAGCCATTTCTCATAGATATCCATAAAAAGTCTTGCCTAAAGTTTGCCACAAGCCACCTGGGAGACACACCAAACATGTGGAAGAAGGTGCTCTGGTCCGATGAAACCAAAATCGAACTTTTTGGCCACAATGCAAAACGATATGTTTGGCATAAAAGCAACACAGCTCATCACCCTCAACACACCATCCCCACTGTCAAACATGGTGGTGGCAGCATCATGGTTTGGGCCTGCTTTTCTTCAGCAGGGACAGGGAAGATGGTTAAAATTGAGGGGAAGATGGATGCAGCCAAATACAGGACCATTCTGGATGAAAACCTGTTGGAGTCTGCAAAAGACCTATAAGTGGGACGGAGATTTATCTTCCAACAAGACAATGATCCCAAACATACAGCAAAATCTACAAAGGAATGGTTCACAAATAAACGTATCCAGGTGTTAGAATGGCCAAGTCAAAGTCCAGACCTGAATCCAATCGAGAATCTGTGGAAAGAGCTGAAAACTGCTGTTCACAAACGCTCTCCATCCAACCTCACTGAGCTCGAGCTGTTTTGCAAGGAAGAATGGGCAAGAATTTCAGTCTCTCGATGTGCAAAACTGATAGAGACATACCCCAAGCAACTTGCAGCTGTAATCGCAGCAAAAGGTGGCTCTACAAAGTATTAACGCAAGGGGGCCGAATAATTTTGCACGCCCCACTTTTCATTTTTTTATTAGTTAAAAAAGTTTCAACAATCCAATAGATTTCGTTCCACTTCACAATTGTGTCCCACTTGTTGGTGATTCTTCACAAAAAATTTAAATTTTATATCCTTATGTTTGAAGCCTGAAATGTGGCAAAAGGTTGAAAAGTTCCAGGGGGCCGAATACTTTTGCAAGGCACTGTATGTCTTGCACTTTCATGCTCAGCAAATTCGCTTAATAACCCCACACGGGTATCAGATGAATCCAAAAGCATTTAGGTAATTGCACTCCACATGAAAAGAAAAAAAGTGCTTCCAATAGTGAAGTAAAGTAAAACTATTTATTTAAAACAGTAGACTGCGGCTGGTGTCAGACTTTATCTCAGAGAGCTTTTATAAAGCCCTCCCTCTCCAATCATCTGTCACAGCTGATTACAACAGCTGACAGTGTAGGAGAGAGGAGGCTCGCACCGCCCCATCTACGGCGCACGGGAACGTCGGAACGGAGCCACGCCCACTCCATCCGCCAACACAGCAAGATGGAGGTCAGCCATAGATTTCGGGAATGGCTGTAACCTCACAACATTCCGCCACAGCATTTAACAAATACCGGGCGGCTTTGTGTATCGGGCGAATCTCAGCCCTGCTGGCTTAAACAAAAGATTTAATCCTAAAATAATAAACATGGGTCAAGGTTAAAAATAAAAAATCAAAAAAAAGAGGAGACATGATAGATCAATTTATCTCCTTAATTTACTAATATATTTTGCTAAATAGCAATGAGTAATTTAAGGAGCGAGAAGACAAAATGGCATTTAGATGTTACAATGACATGACAGGGTTAAATAAGATGTTTTAGCAGGACATGGAACAACATAGATTTAAATGACCATACCCAAAATTAGTTACAACTTAATATATGTTTGAAGAATAAAAATGTTTCAAAACACATACACTGCATTCACTTTGAGGTACAGTGTCATCATTAAAGTTTTATGGTCGACAGGCCAAGCTGGATGTAGTGCACAATGCAAATACATTTTTTAATTGCTTTTGTATATGTTCAACAAATAAGTTGGCAACATAGTTCTATTGGTTATTTTTCCATTCCTCCTGAGGAAAAACCTTCAAGAAATGGTTTAGCAGAGAAAAGACACAACCCGAAGGTGAAGAGAGCGCTGCTCACCCCTAAAGGGTAACAAAAGGAAAGAATTCCCCACGTTGGGGTTTTTAGGCAGCGTGCAATAGAAAGTCAGGGGTATTGTGTATATATATATCAAAAAAAAAAAAAAATGTATTAAATGAAAAAAAAAAAAAAAAAAATATATATATATATATATATATATATATATATATATATATATATATATATAACAACCAGGTTAGAACATGAGCTCCAGTGGGAAAGACAATAAAAACATGGATATGCACTAAATGGATATGCACTAATGGATATGCAGAACTGTTGGGGTAATTTATATGCTCTTATGTGAGTTTACATGCTTCTACATTAGTAAAACGAAGTTGAAATTTTGGAGAAGGGCGTATTGACATGTAAGAAGCATGCAGACTTGCGATCCTGATCTTCCTCTTGGCCGACACGCCAAAATAGTGCACAATGACAAATTTCCAAAAATACGGTTCTTGATCTTGAATCGGATACATCCTAGTCCCAGAGGAGGGGACTGGAATAAGGGCCTCCTCCAGATGGAATCACGATGGATCCATAGATTAAAAGCCACACAGCCCCCTGGCCTAAACAAAACAATCTGGTTTAAACCATTCCTTGAAGGTTTGTCCTCAGGAGGAAAAGTAAAATAACCAATAGAACTATGTTGCCAACTTATTGTTGAACATATACAAAAGCAATTATAAAATGTATTTGCATTGTGCACTACATCCAGCTTGGCCTGTCGACCATAAAACTTTAATGATGACACTGTACCTCAAAGTGAATGCGGTGTATGTGTTTTGAATCATTGTTATTCTTCAAACATATATTAAGTTGTAACTAATTTTGGGTATTGTATGGTCATTTAAATCTATGTTGTTCCATGTCCTGCTAAAACACCTTATTTAACCCTGTCATGTCATTGTAACCTCTAAATGCCATTTTGTCTTCTCGCTCCTTAAATTGCTCATTGCTATTCAGCAAAATATACTAGCAAATTAAGGAGATACATTGATCTATCATGTCTCCTCTTTTTATTGATTTTTTTTATTTTCAACCTTGACCCATGTTTATTATCTTAGGATTAAATATTTTGTTTAAGCCAGCAGGGCTGAGATTCGCCCGGCACACAAAGCCGCCCGGTATTTGTTAAATGCCGTGGCGGCATGTTGTGAGGTTACAGCCATTCCCAACATCTATGGCTGACTTCCATCTTGACCTTCATGCGTAGTCCGCTGGGAAGCTTGCTGTGCCAGCGGGTGGAGTGGGCGTGGCTTCGTTCCGACGTGTGCACCCGCGCATGCACGACGTGGATGGGGCGGCACGCACCCGACTCCTGGTGCCGTCTACTGCCAATACGAGCCTCCTCTCTCCTACACTGTCAGCTTTTGTAATCAGCTGTGACAGATGATTGGAGAGGGAGGGCTTTATAAATGCTCTCTGAGATCAAGTCCGACGCCAGCCGCATGCTGCAGCTGGATGTCGGTCTGAGCTGTCAGATTTCTCAAAAACTCCTTAGTATAAAGGTAAGAAAGCGCTGAATGGCAATATTTTCTATCTTTTCACTTTCATTTGGGCTAGAATTATGTATACTCTGCATTACAGGCTGTAAGGGTTTAGTCACTTTTTAAAGGTATAAAATTCTCTGTCTTTTCTGAACATGAAAAAGCAATTTACCTAATTTGGGACTGCTGCTAGTAGAAATAAGATATGATAGATATATTTATCATCAGTACCAGTCCTATAATTTTTCTTCTTTTTAGAATCAATATATTATATGATCAATTTAAAAACTAGAGTAGTTTATTTAAAAGTCTTGAAACATAATTAAAATAAATACATTATGTATCATAAAAATTTGTATTTTCTTGAGCATTCTATATTACTGTATGTACATTATTGTTAAACGCTATAGATGCACTTCGAATGTCACATGTTATAAGAGTAATATGTTTTTATGTATGCAATTAATAAAATATATTTGTACTAAGATGCTATTTTAGTTTCTATGTGCCTAAAAAGTCCACCACTAGGGTTTTTTTTTTTTTTTGCTTTTGGTTTCAATATTGGATGTGGCACAAAATAAGCATTAAGTTGCCGTTCTACAAAAATTATTTTTATTTCTTAGATGACATCACGTGACCAAGAAGTTTTTTTCTATCTTGTCATGGAATGTCTGTGGCCTTGGGTGTAGAAGGCTTATCATGCTACATATTCTACATTCTCTAGAGGGGTCTCGCTATTGATTAGTAAATCTTTACCATGTGTGGTGAAAGATGTATTTTTAGACCCTGGGAGATTTCAATGCTATACCTTGACCCTGGCTTGGATAGACCAACTCCTCCTAAATATTTTTTTCCCGAGAGCTCCTAACCTTGGCACAGACGGTAGGCCTGGTAGAGGCTTGGCGATGGAAAAATCCATTAACTAAATAATATTCTTGTTTTTCAAATTCGTATAAGACTGCCTCCCGTATAGATCTAGCTTTCGCTAATTTGGCTATATTAGCAGATATGGTAGATGTTAAATACTTGCCTAGTGGGTTATCTGATCATGCTCTGTTAATGCTCACACTTCATCTTCATCATTTTCGGGATCCAGCCCAGTGGAGATTGGGAACCTACTGGATTTCACATTTATATGTGGTTAATAAAATTCTTTCTAACAGAATATTTGGAACTTAATGTAGGGTCTTCCACTCCAGCAGTAACGTGGGATGCTTTTAAAGCCTATACCAGAGGACAATATATATCCATTATTAAAGGGGTTAATAGGGCCCAACGAGCAAACAGTGATCATTTGCAGGCCACAGTTGATGAAAAAACAGCCCAATATGCTGCAGATCCTTCAGATGCTAAGTTTAATGCTCTACTTCATGGCAAACGGACCGTTAATTTCTATATAAAAATAAGAAGAAGTTTTTTGAGCAGGAGGATCTTAACCACTTCAGCCCCGGACCATTTGGCAGCCAAAGGACCAGAGGTCTTTTTTCAATTTCGCACTGCACTACTTTAACTGGTAATTGCGCGGTCATGCAATTTTGTAACCAAACGAAATTTGCGTCCTTTTCTTCCCACAAATAGAGCTTTCTTTTGATGGTATTTGATTGCCTCTGTGATTTTTTTTTTTTTGCGATATAAACGGAAAAAAAAAAAAAAGAGCGAAAATTTGAAAAAAAAAAAAAAAAAAGAGATTTTCTACTTTTTGTTATAAAAAAAAATCTAATAAAAACTCAATTTTAGTCAAACATTTGGGCCAAAATGTATTCAGCCACATGTCTTTAGTAAAAAAAAATGCCAATAAGCGTATATTTATTGGTTTGCGCAAAAGTTATAGCGTCTACAAACTAGAGTACATTTTCTGGAATTTACACCGCTTTTAATTTATGACTGCCTATTTCATTTCTTGAGGTGCTAAAATGGCAGAGAAGTAAAAAACCCCCCCAAATGACCCCATTTTGGAAAGTAGACACCCCAAGCTATTTGCTGAGAGGCATGTTGAGCCCATTGAATATTTTTTTTTTTAGTCCCAAGTGATTGAATAAAGACAAAAAAAATAAAAAAGATTTTTTTTTTTTTTTCAAAAAGTTGTCACTAAATGATATATTGCTCACACATGCCATAGTTATATGTGGAATTGCACCCCAAAATACATTTTGCTGCTTCTCCTGAGTATGGGGATACCACATGTGTGGGACTTTTTGGGAGCCTAGCCGCGTACGGGGCCCCGAAACCCAAGCACCGCCTTCAGGATTTCTAAGGGTGCAAATTTTTGATTTCACTCCTCACTACCTATCACCGTTTCGAAGGCCATAAAATGCCAAAATAGCACAAAACCCCCCCAAATGACCCCATTTTGGAAAGTAGACACCCCAAGCTATTTGTTGAGAGGCATGGTGAGTATTTTACAGCTCTCATTTGTTTTTTAAAATGAAGAAAGTAAAGAAAAAAATTTTTTTTTTTTTTTTTTTAAATTTTCAAAACTTTGTGACAAAAAGCGAGATCTGCAAAATACTCACAATACCTCTCAGCAAATAGCTTGGGGTGTCTACTTTCCAAAATGGGGTCATTTTGGGGGGTTTTATGCCATCTGGGCATTCCATGGCCTCCGAAACTGTGATTGGCAGTGAGAAGTGAAATAAAAAAATTACACCCTTAGAAAGCCTGAAGGCGGTGATTGGTTTTTGGGGTTCCGTACGCAGCTAGGCTCCCAAAAAGTCCCACACATGTGGTATCCCCGTACTCAGGAGAAGCAACAGAATGTATTTTGGGGTGTATTTCCACATATGCCCATGACATGTTTGAGCAATATATCATTTAGTGACAACTTTTTGACAAAAAAAAAAAATATATATATTTTTTTTTTTTCATTATTCAATCTCTTGGGACAAAAAAAAAAAATATTTAATGGGCTCAACATTGCTCTCATCAAATAGCTTGGGGTGTCTACTTTCCAAAATGGGGTCATTTGGGGGGGGTTTGAACTGTCCTGGCATTTTATGCACAACATTTAGAAGCCTATGTCACACGTCACCCACTCTTCTAACCACTTGTAGACAAAGCCCTTTCTGACACTTTTTGTTTACATGAAAACATATTTTTTTTTTGCAAGAAAATTACGTTGAACCCCCAAACACTATATATAATGTTAAAGCAAAGGCCCTACAGATTAAAATGGTGGGTGTTGCATTTTTTTTTTCCACACAGTATTTGCGCAGCGATTTTTCAAACGCATTTTTTGTGGAAAAAAAATACACTTTTTTTTATTTTAATGCACTAAAACACACTATATTGCTCAAATTTTTGATGAAATAAAAAATATGATCTTAGGCCGAGTACATGGATACCAAACACGACATGCTTTAAAATTGCGCACAAACACGCAGTGGCGACAAACTACATACATTTTTAAAAGCCTTTAAAAGCCTTTACATGATACCACATTAGATTCACGGAGGAGGTCTACTGCTAAAATTACTGCCCTCGATCTGACCTTCGCGGTGATACCTCACATGCATGGTGCAATTGCTGTTTACATATGACGCCAGACCAACGCTTGTGTACGCCTTTGCGCAAGAGAGGGGGGGGGGGGCAGGGGTTTTTTTTTTTTTTTTTTGTTTTTTTTTTAATTTATTTAGCTTTTTTATTTTATTTTTAAACTGTTCCTTCCATTTTTTTTTTCTTTGTTATGATTTTTATTGTTATCTCAGGGAATGTAAATATCCCCTATGATAGCAATAGGCAGTGACAGGTACTCTTTTTTTGAAAAAAATGGGGTCTATTAGACCCTAGATCTTTCCTCTGCCCTCAAAGCATCTGACCACACCAAGATTGGTGTGATAAAATGCTTTCCCAATTTCCCAATGGCGCGGTTTATATCCGGGAGGGGGGACATTCCCTCCCACTGCTTGTAAAAGCAGTCTAGAGGCTAATTACCCGCTAGAATTGCTTTTACATGAAAGCCGATCACTGGCTGAAAAGAATGATACCAAGATGATACCTAAACCTGCAGGCATCATTCTGGTATAACCATTCAAAGTCCAGCAACATACTGGACATATATTGTAATCTTTTTTTTTTTTTTTCATGCAGCCTCTTGGCTGAACGAAAAAAAAAAAGAGATTGATTGGTGGGTAATACCTCCCTTCATCCACCCACTTCTAATGATGGGCATACATGCACCATTTATATATGCCGATGCATGGGGGCATCCTCCCGCAAAAGTTATGCCGTGTACACACGGTCGGAATTTCGACCGTATGTACGTGGCATTAGGAGCCAATCGCTCCCCCCCCCCCCTGCTGCCCCCATGCTTCGGCATATATGCTCTTTTTTTTTTTAACTGTGGTGGTGAAATCACCTCCTACAGCGTTGGAGTCGCGGCTTTATGTATCGTGGGAGCAAACGCTGTTGCTGTCAAGATAAATAAATCCGCGTTGCAACTGAATGGCGCACCTGAAAACAAAAAAATGCTTAACACTAAAACACAGTAAACAAAAATTACATACCTGAAAAGCAAGCATGATAAAAACATGATAAAAAATAAAACATTGCAGAATAGAATGGAGTAAAAAAAAAGAGCAACAATAGAGAGAGAATAGAGTGAGAGAGAGAACAATAAAACGACAACTTTTTTTTTTTTTTTTTTTTTTTTTGAGATTCACAGGTAAAAAAGCTCCTGACTGAAGCGACTGAATCAAAACGCTACCAAAAAAAAAAAATGTTAGCGATCGCAGGGATCAGGCCTGACTCTGCGAACGCTGCAGTTATGTGTGCTTAGTGTTTTGTAAGTGACAGTGATCGATCGATACTGCACTTGGGTGGGCTGGGCTGGGGGCTGGGCGGGGGGGGGAAAACGCAGGTGCTAGCAGGTATCTGGGCTGATCCCGCTAACAATGCGTTTTTTTTTTTTGGAACCCTAAACTGCTGGGACGCTAGTATAGATCTGATCAGATCAGATATTGATCTGTTCAGATACTGTGCCACTAAGGGAGGTGTATGCTTTGCGCGTGGGTGTTTGCGGTACTGGCACTAACCTGGGGCGACGCAGACCTTATTTGACCCTAAAACCTAATTGATATCACCCGCCGGGCGATCAGGGGGTTAAACCGTTATTGGGTAATAAATGGCGGGTGCCCTGACAGTATAAAAAACAAGCTAACTAACCAGCGTCACCCGTAACAGTAATAAAAAAAAAACTGGTTACCTAGCGACACTAATGCAGCGATCAGAAAAACGATCGCTTAGTGACACTGGCAAAAGGGGGTGAAAGGGTTAACTAGGGGCAATCAGGGGGTTAAACCTTTATTAGGTAATATATGGGGGTACCTGACGCTATATAAAACCCTGACGGGGAACCTAAAAAACTAACTGGCTAACCAGCGTCACCAGTGACAGTTATACAGTGATCACTGGTGAAAGGGTTAACTCTAGGGGCAATCAGGGGGTTAAAACCTTTATTTAGGTTGTAATATGGGGGTACCTGACCTATAAACCTATTTATGAACCTATATAAACATGGCGGTTAAAAAAAAAAAAAAATGGTTACCTAGCGACACTAATGCAGCGATCAGAAAAACGATCGCTTAGTGACACTGGCAAAAGGGGGTGAAAGGGTTAACTAGGGGCAATCAGGGGGTTAAAACCTTTATTAGGTAATATATGGGGGTACCTGACGCTATATAAAAACCTGACGGGGAACCTAAATAACGAAATAACTAACTGGCTAACCAGCGTCACCAGTGACAGTTATACAGTGATCACTGGTGAAAGGGTTAACTCTAGGGGCAATCAGGGGGTTAAAACCTTTATTTAGGTTGTAATATGGGGGTACCTGACCTATAAACCTATTTATGAACCTATATAAACATGGCGGTTAAAAAAAAAAAAAAAATGGTTACCTAGCGACAGCAGTGACACTAATACAGCGATCAGAAAAACGATCGCTTAGTGACACTGGCAAAAGGGGGTGAAAGGGTTACCTGGGGGGCAATCAGGGGGTTAAACCTTTATAGGGGGGGGGGGGGGGGTAGGGGGCTACCTTGGACCTAAAACTAACTGCCCTGACAGTTATTACAGTCACACTGACACTAAATGCAGTGATCAGTAAAAAAATGATCACTGCAATTAGTGACACTGTGACTGGGGGGGGGGGGGGGGGGGGTGATCTGGGGGGTGATCAGGGGGGGTGGAATATGTGCCTAACTGTACTGGTGTCAGTGTACTGTTGTGCACTAACCTTTACATGTTCGCCGCTCGGCGTCTCCGGTCACATAGACCGGCGCACCGAGCGTGACATCACTTCCGCCTTCCTGTCTATACAATAGACAGGAAGGGGAAGCTTTTCATTGGCCAGGAGCGATCGCGAGGGGGTGGCCAGAAACCACTGGCCGTCCCCTCGTCCCGGATCGCTCCTGAAGCGATCCCGACCGTCCCCGCCGGCGGAGGGGGGTCCGATCGGACCCCCCAACCGCCGGAAGAATGTCACGTACAGGTACGTGATTCTGCCTGTACGTGCCATTCTGCCGACGTATATATACATGGGGCGGTCGGGAAGTGGTTCCTTTCCCATGGGGAAGTTACCGGGAGCAGACGGCATTCCAATTGATTTCTATAGCGCTCATGGAGATCTACTTGCTCATCTATTGGCCACACATTATATACTAATATCCATGCTTCACATTCCAATATAGGTTCTACAGTGATTGCCTCTCTAGATATAGTGAAGGCCTTTGACACTCTCGAATGGCCCTTTCTGTGGGAAGTGCTCCGCAGAATGGGATTTCCCATATTTGCAGGTCCTGTAAAAACATCCCACAGCTGCAGTGAAAATGGGGGAGGATTGTCAGTTTCATTCTCGTTATTTAGGGTGTAGTAGAATTTCATATTAATCAATATATTTTATGTTATTCATATTAATTTGCATATGTTTTATTGATAATATAATTACTATTCATATTATTATTATTATTATATAGTAGTGGTCTTATCAATGTTATTATTCAATAGTAAAACAATAGTTATTAATCTTTATTAATGTATACTATGTTATTCCATAAATATGGATAAAGTCTTAATTTTTAAATGTTGAACTTTAGGTGACCTCTCTGCTTCATGCTGGTATTTTTATACAGTCTTATACATTAGACAACAAACGTTTACTGGGTGAAAGTTCATTAGAATAGTTAATTTTTATTTTTTAAGTTCGCTAATTAGAAAAGAATCACTTTGACAGCAGTTGAACTTTAGTCTGATAAGATAACATTCCTTAAAGGTAATAAATAAACATTGTCAAGAATAAGTGATACAACTTCTTAAAAAGAAATTACTGGCATGTGGAATATGGGAAAGTTATGTATATTAATTTAGTTTGAAAGGGTCAAAAGGTCTGCTTGAGACCTCATTAAAACTGTTAAAATATATTGAATAAGAAGAACATTGATGCGTATGTATATATGTATGTATGTATGTATTGATAATTAGACAATATTGAATAAAGAAGTAGTTAGCTTTGTGTACGTATGTATGTATATATGCATATATATATATATATATATATATATATATATATATATATATATATATATATATATATATATATATATAAATAATACAGTACTTTTTTGTGAAACCAATATATGAATATATACACATAGGATTGTATAGTGAAAAACAATAAGACATATAACACATAAGGTGGGGTTATTGCAAGTTCATTTTCCCAAAGTTGTAAACCTGTTATCTTTGAGTTGGTGAAGTCTTATTAGGACAAGGAGGGTTTGATTTAACATGACTGGGTGCCATATTGTCTCTATACAAGTATTTTAGCCAGTCGCACGACGATGTACGTAGACAGAATGGCACGGGCAGGCATATGGGCGTACCTGTATGTCCCTGTCTCCCAGTGGGTGGGGGGCCTGATAGGGTGCCTGCGGCGGTCAGATTTGTTGCAGGAGCGATCCGTGCTTAGGGGCAGGCCACCGATTCATGGCCACCCCCTCACGATTTTTCCTGACGAATGAGAAGCTTCCTCTGCTTCTGAACTGTAAACAGAAACAGAGGAAGAAATGTCATCTCTCCTCTTGCAGCCTTTTCGTTCCGGCGCCCAAAAAGAGAAGACATCAATGTGAGTTACACCAACACTACACTAACACCAGTACACATAGGCACATAAACCCCCCCCCCCCCCGATCACCCCCTGCACCACCAGTCACAGTGTCACGTTTGTCATTTGTGACTGTAATAAGTGTTAGAGCAGTTAGTGGTAGGCTCCTTTAGGTCTAGGGTACCCCCTAACCCCCCTAATAAAGGTTTAACCCCTTGATAACCCCTAGTTAACCCTTTCACCAGTGATCACCGTATAAGTGTTACGGGTGACGCTGTTTAGTTTTTTTTTTTTTTTTTATACCGTCGTTTATTACCCAATAAAGGTTTAACCCCCCTGATCGCCCGGCGGTTGATATCAGTTAGGTTTTAGGGTCAGATAGGGTCTGCGTCGCCCCAGGCAGTGTCAGATTAGTGGCAGTACCGCTAACACCCATGCACGCAGCATACACCACTCTTAGTGGTATAGTATCTGAACGGATCAATATCTGATCTGATCAGATCTATACTAGCGTCCCAAGCAGTTTAGGGTTCCCAAAAATGCAGTGTTAGCGGGATCAGCCCACATACCTTCTAGCACCTGCGTTTTGCCCCTCTGCCCAGCCCAGCCCACCCAAGTGCAGTATCGATCGATCGATCCCTGTCACTTACAAAACACAACACACAGTCAGGCCTGATCCCTTTGATCACTAACAGTTTTTTTGGTAGCATTTGATACAGTTGCTGACAGCCTAGGAGCTTTTTTACCTGTGAGTCTCACTAGTGTACCAGTAAATTTAGAGCCCAAAATGGCAAATCAAAGGTACACTAGTGAAGAGGCCTACATGTTTCTGAGCATAACAGATAGTGAAGAAGAAGTCACTCATCTGTCAGATTCAGGCTCAGACTACCATCCTGTAGACGACAGTGGCTCCATCACAGATAGCTCTGACAACAGAGTTGTGGTCCCTGCCAAAGTCAGGCGTACCAGACCCCGATCTTCTGCTGTTGAGGTGCAAGAACCGCAGGGCTCTCGTATGGAGCAGAGAAGTACTAGTGCCGCTCATCCTTCTGGTGAGCTGGCAAGCACGAGTGGCCTAGTACACCCTGGTCGTACATCCAGCACTGCAGTATCACGTGGTGACGTGGCGAGTCTCATTTTATTTATTTTTATTTATTACAGGATTTATATAGCGCCAACAGTTTACGCAGCGCTTTACAATATAAAAGGAAGACAATACCATTATAATACAATAAAATACAGGAGGATTCAGAGGGCCCTGCTCAGAAGAGCTTACAATCTAATAGGGTGGGGGAGGTGGTACAAAAAGGTTGTAACTGTGGGGAATGAGCTGATGGAAGTGGTAAAAGATTAGTTGGAGACGTGATAGGCTTCCCTGAAGAGATGAGTTTTCAGGGATCGCCTGAAGGTGGCTAGAGTAGGGGATAGCCGGATAGGTTGAGGCAGCGAGTTCCAGAGGATGGGAGAGGCTCTGGAGAAATCCTGGAGACGAGCATGGGAGGAGGAAATGAGAGACCTTGACAGGAGGAGGTCTTGAGAAGAGCGGAGAGGACAGTTTGGGATATGTTTGGAGACAAGATTGGTGATGTAGCTCGGGGCAGAGTTGTGGATGGCTTTGTAGGTTGTGGTTAGTATTTTGAATTTAATTCGCTGGGTGATTGGGAGCCAGTGTAGGGATTGGAGGAGAGGGTTGGCAGACACTGAACGGTTGGTAAGGTGGATAAGTCTGGCAGCAGCATTCATGATAGACTGAAGAGGGGATAGCCTATGGAGAGGCAGGCCAATGAGAAGGGAGTTGCAATAGTCAAGGCGAGAGATAACAAGGGAGTGAATGAGGAGCTTGGTGGTTTCATTTGTCAAAAAGGGGCGAATTTTAGAGATGTTACGGAGGTGAAGTCTACAAACTTTTGACAGCGATTGGACTTGAGGGTGAAATGACAAGTCCGAGTCTAGGATTACACCGAGTACCCTGGCATGAGGGGAGGGACTGATGGTTGCATTGTTGATTTTGATGGAAAAGTCATGGAGGGGGGCACGGGCGGGGGGGGGGGGGGGGGAATATTAATAGCTCCGTTTTAGAGACATTTAATTTAAGGAAGTGGTGCGACATCCATGCTGAGATGTCTCATAAGTGCAGTTCAAGCTGGCGAGGTGGCAAGCACAAGTAGTGTCCCGCTGCAAAGACAGGACCGTCGTGCCCATAGTGTCCTTCCTGCAGAATTCACCAATCCGAATTGGGAGCCCACCACTTCTGCAGCACCCGTACTTCTCCCCATTCACTGGCCAACCCGGCATTCAGGTTGAAACTAATTTTCAGAATTTAAGACCTTTCTGGGCCTATCCCTCGACATGGGCATAACTAAAATGAGTAAGTTGCGGTCATATTGGTCCACTAACCCAATTCACCATATGCCCATGTTCTCTGCTTCCATGGCTAGGGCACGATACGAGCAGATCTTGCGGTTCATTCACTTCAACAACAATGAACTCTGTCGTCCTCCTGTAGACCCTGGATACGATCGGCTCTACAAAATTCGGCCCCTCGTAAACCACTTCAACTAACGTTTGCAGCCTTGTTTACTCCCCATCAAGTTGTCTGCATTGATGACTCCCTGATTACGTTTTCTGGCAGCTTGTCTTTCAAACAGTATCTTCCCAGCAAGCGTGCCAGATACGGGATCAAGATGTACAAGCTCTGTGACAGGGCCACAGGCTATACATGTAGTTTTATGGTTTATGAGTCACATAGGTTTACATAGAGCTAGAGAACTGCCCAGACTACATAGGGAGCACTGGCAAGATTGTGTGGGACTTGGTGTCACCCTTATTCGGAAAGGGGTACCATTTTTATGTAGACAATTATTACACCAGCGTGCCATTTTTTAGTCACTTGTTTGATCATCAGATTGGCGCATGTGGCACAGTGCGCCCTAATCACCGGGGCTTACCCCAGAGGCTTGTAGATTCCCGTCTTAGGCTGGGGGAGAGAGCCTGCTTCAAGTGTAATAATTTGCTTGCTGTGAAGTGGAGGGATAATAAGAATGTTTTCGTTCTTTCCTCCCTTCATGCAGACATGACGGTCCAAATTCCTACGGTGACTGGTGTTGTGGAGAAACCACTCTGTGTCAATGAATACAACCTTAACATGGGAGAGGTGGACCTCAACGACCAGTTGTTGGCGCCGTACCTAATTGCCCGTAAGCCCAGGCGCTGCTACAAGAAAGTGTCTGTATACTTATTCAATTGGCTTTGCTGAACGCTCATGTGCTATACAGAGCTTCAGGACGGACTGGATCCTTCCTGTTTCCAGACGGTGCCCAACCTTACCTTCCCAATCAAAATGCCAAAGTCAGGGAAATTTTAAATTATACCATGCCAGAGAGAAACTTTAAGGGAAACTGCCAGAAAAAGTAAGAAAATAGACTCCAGAGCGAGCCCCTACCTGCCTCCACGGAGACCAGCATTGCCTGTCTGCAGAACTGTTGCCCCAAGCTGCTGCTGCCCCAAAAGACCCTCAGAAGGGGCTCCCCTCTTATCAGCGCTGTTAGCAACCCAAGACAGGGGACTGCATCTGCGAGAGGCCTGAACCCAGACGGAAGCTGCACCAGGCAGACGTAGGACACGTACAGACACTGTCCTTCAGGTATGAGGAAGGAAAAAAAGGAGAATGCTAGGGGGGGGATATGGATGTCATTTTTATATGCTATTAACTATCCTGAGGGCAGGACTCCGGGACAGAGCTTATCACAGGTATGCTGCCATGGAGGCACCAGGAAATTAGGTTATTAGATAAAAATGATAGTGTAGGAGCCATTGCTTTGTAGGTTGCCCTGAAATGCTTGCCAGAGGCCTATTGTTTCCTGACACTGACTATTTTACATTTTTTACAACTATAATTTTGAAGTGTATTTTATACCCATACAAATATCGGGTGATCGCAGAAGACATGATGCAACTTGCTAAAAAAGTAAGGATTTCATGCAATAAAGGAGGAACTGGAAAATCTGAGACTTGTATCTTTGCAGAACAGGTATACACTGAACTTGTGTCTTACAGCATCCAAAGCAGCTTGTCTTACAGCATCCAAAGCAGCTTGTCTTACAGCATCCAAAGCAGAGCCTTATGGGACTGAGTCTGCTGAATGGTCCCTGGAACCACATATTTGGCTTTCATTCACTATCAAAATGGATTGTTCCTCTTCCCTGTTATCCTTGATGTGATGTTGCTGAGTAACTGTTGTCTGTTGCAAGAAGTTTGTTGCAAGGATGATCACGATGCCACTGAGACTGACAACTATGTCTTCCATGCCACATATGGAGAAGACTTTGCAGCTACAGAAGAAGATGCAGTGTGTTTTTGATTGGACTGTTTTTTTGTTTTGTGGATGATTTATGTGATAAGTGTCGGGTACATGGGGTCTCTGAAGGGCATGGTGGGTGATCTGTATTGTAATTGCTGTGAGGCTTATGCCTCAACAGGGGGGAAATGTAGTAGAATTTCATATTAACCAATGTATTTTATGTTATTCATATTAATTTGCATATTTTTTATTGATAAAATAATTATTATTCATATTATTATCATTATTATTATATAGTAGTGGTCTTATCAATATTATTATTCAATAGTAATAGTAAAGCAAAAATTATTAATCTTTATTAATGTATACTATGTTATTCCATAAGTATAGAGAAAGTCTTAATTTTTAAATGTTGAACTTTAGATGACCTCTCTGCTTCATGCTGGTATTTTTATACAGTCTTATACATTAAGACAGTCAAAAGTGTACTGGGTGAAAGTTCATTAGGATAGTTCATTTTTCGTTTTTAAGTTTGCTAATTAGAAAAGAAACACTTTGACAGCAGTTGAACTATAGTCTGATAAGATAACATTCCTTAAAGAGGAAGTAAAGCCTCTTAAAAAAAAAAAAAAGACACCCTGCAAGGCAAAGGCATAATGAGCTAGTATGCATAGCATACTAGCTCATTATGAAAGACTTACCTGAAAACGAAGCCCCCGAAGCGGTCCTTATCCTCGATCTTCTTCGCCGCCATCCAGGGCCGGAGTGACTTCCGGGTCTCGCCGCTCCAGCGCTATCATTCGCTGGAGCGGCGATGACGTCACTCCCACGCATGCGCACGAGATCGGCATATCGCCGTGATCTCGGCATCCTCAGTGCGCCTGCGCGCCGCTGTCTACGGCGCATGCGCCGTAGACAGCGATGCCTTTTCATCGCTAAATATCTCCTAAACCATGTAGGTTTAGGAGATATTTATTGGACCTACAGGTAAGCCTTAATCTAGGCTTACCTGTAGGCCAAAGTCATTTGGAAGGGTTTACTTCCACTTTAAAGGTAATAAATAAACCTTGTCAAGAATAAGTGATAAAACTTCTTAAAAAGTAATTATGTGGAATATGTGAAAGTTATGTATATTCATTTAGTGAAAAACAATAAGACATATAACACATAAGGTGGGCTTATTGCAAGTTCATTTTCCCAAAGTCGTAAATCTGTTATCTTTGAGTTGGTGAAGTCTTATCAGGACAAGGAGGGTTTGATTTAACATGACTGGGTGCCATATTGTCTCTATACAAGTGGTAAAGCCATAAACAAAAACAGTTATAAATCATTTTAATAAACTTGTAGGAATTCTGGGAATGAATACGTTTGTCTGGTTGTATGACAAGTGTCAGATTTATAGTTAGTCACATTGATGTAGATCTAAGCAACCAATCATGTTGCACCTAATATGCTTGCATTGTAAGAAACTGTATAAATTAGACCTGCATCTTGTAATACTTTGAACATAAACCTGTATGTTCCCAGCTGTTGTTAATAAACTTGCATCACTGAAGTCCTGCCTGGTTTGATACATTATTATTCTACTTCAAGGGGAACTCGGCAGAGCTGCCCTCTGTCTCCAAACCTCTTCGCTATTGCTATGGAACCGGTGGCGGAAGCTCTTCGAACTTTACCCAACATTAAGGGGTTGCGGATTAATTGGTTGGAGGAGAGGGTAACACTGTATGCAGATGATCTTTTATTATTTTTGAATGATGCTGGACCCTCTCTTCAAGGAGCTTTACAGATAATGGATTCTTTTTCAACTGTCACTGGGCTGAAGGTAAATTGGGCTAAGTCCTTGTTGTTCCCAATAGATATTGAGGCCCGTAATATGGCTCCAAACGATATTCGATTGCAGTGGGTGGAGAACTTCAAGTACTTAGGAGTGATAATCTCTCGCCAAGCCTCTGAATTTATTTGACTCCGATCCTAGGAGATATTGGGTCAAAGCTGAAAGTGTGGACATCTGTACCATTATCCTTATTGGGATGTATTAACCTTTTAAAAATGAAAATGATACCAAAACTTTTGTACCTTTTTAGACATTCTCCTCGGTGGCTCCCTGGCTCTTTTTTTTTTTTTTTTAGCGTTTCCAGATCTACATAAATTTTTTAGCCACTCCGTACGGCCGTATGGTGGTTGAGTCCGGATTTAACCAACTCTTCCACCCGGCTGGAAGCAGCGGTGGTGGGCTCTATAGAGGCTTTTAAGGTATTTGTATATAGTGGGAGTAGGGCACCCTACCAGCTGACTGCTTCAATGCTCAACACTATTGTAGCTTGAGAGGCTGGCCTTACATATGAACATTATCCCAAGGAAGCGATTTCTCCTAATGCCCCTTTATAGCTAAATCATAATCCTCCTCAATTTTATAAATTACCAGAGCCTATCGCATAGACTAAGTATAATGTTAAACTAATTTCTCAGGTGGTTACTGATCAGAAAATGTCCCCTTTCTCTACACTTGTTTCAATCTTTAGCTTGCCTGGTTCTCACCTATTTAGATACCTACAGCTTTTCTTTTTTGCTTCAATGATTTTTATTGAAATTTGAAAGATAAGCAGTAAGCTTGAAATGAACATAACTGTTACACGGTATGGTAGAATAACAATGAATATATAGAAAGTACAAGGTTAGGAGGAAGATATTTCATATATGGAAAGCCGTAAGTTGGTAAGTAAATGCGTTAGATCTATCACTTCTGTTGGGGAAGGAGGTAGGGGTTTTTTCCATTTTCTCGTGATTGTTAGTCTTGCTGCCAGGAGTATGTGGGTAATTGTATGATATAGCTTAGGTGGGAGAGATTCTATGCCTAGTGATATTGCTAGTCCTGGGTTCAGAGGGACCTGTTGTTTAGGGATTGGTCGAACGGACCCCTGTTCGGTTCCCACCAGAAATTTCCACCACGGAACACCGCAAAAGTTCGGACCCGAATAATGAACCCCATTAAAGTCAATGGGACCCAAATGTCAAAAATCAAAAGTGCCCATTTTGAAGGCTAAAAATCACTGCTCATTTAAAAATGAAGTTAACAAACTTTTTTTTTTTATTGATACATGTCCCCGATTTTTTTTTTGTCCAAAATTTTTTTATATATGTTTTTTGTTTTTGTTTTGTGGAGGGAAACTATGGAAGGAAGAGAGGTTTTGATATACTGTGAATATAAGATATATAGAAGACCCCCCAGTTCCAGAGACACTTTTTTGGTTCCTGGATTTGCCTGTGTGTTTAAGAAGAAATAACGATTTTGTTTTGATGTATTAAATGAGTAAGGTTTCAGGGGAAAGATGCTATTAATTGTGTATAGTATACGTATACTATGGTATATTAGGCAGCAGATAGAGATGGATATTATGTTATGCATGATGTTTATGAAATGTATTCTTTGCTTGATTCTAAATAAAGTTAAATTGGAAAGATACATATCCCCCAGGGCAAGACCCGGACCCCTATAACCATTGTATGGCCAATTACTTGCAAATGTCTTTAGGACTAGAGAGAGTTAGTTCCAATTGACTGCATGATTGAGGATATTGATTAATCTCCTTGTGATGTCTGAGGTCTGACGGCCCTTAGTGAAGCCAGTTTGGTCCTTGTGGATCAAATAGGGAAGAATATCTATCAGTCTGTTAGCTAATATATTGGCGTATATCTTGAGGTCAAGGTTCAATAAGGATATGGGGTGGAAATTTTGGGGGGATGTGTGCTCCTTTCCTGGTTTTGACCACAAGTGCAGATAGCATTTAATTTGGAAAAGAGGAGGAGGAGGTAGCGTGATTGTACAGATCACATAGATATGGGGTTAAAATTGATTGAAATATTTTGAAGTATTCTCCAGCAAACCCATTAGGGCCTGGGGATTTGGAGTTCGGTAATTTTTCAATCGTCTTTTGAATTTTGTCCATAGAGAATGGTGTGTTTTAGATATGACAGTTGGTCAGATGATAACGAGGGAAGATTGATGTAGTTTAGGAAGGATTGAATCTCTTCCTGAGAAGGTTGGTGTGTGTTTGTCAGCATTGATATTGTACAGGTTGCTGTAGTAGCAGCTGAATGCATTGGCTATTGATTGAGGGTTTAGTAGTTTGTCGTGGGTAGTCGGGTGATAAAGATATGCTATTCTGGATTTTAGGAGGTACCATTTAATGTGGATGGCCATTGCCTTCCCTGCTTTGTTGCTCGTTGCATATGATTTAGCTTTAAGTTTGCGCTGCTTCATTTCAAAGCTTTCAAGTAACAAATAGCGAAGTTCATGGCGTAATTTGAATATTCAGGTTTGCAGGGATGGAGAGGGATGTGATTTATTTTGAAGATCTGTGGTTGCAATAGATGAGGTCAGTTCTTTTGAAAGATGCAACCTCCTTTTCTTACGTTTTGAACCTAGTTGTATAAATAATCCTCTAATATAGGCTTTGTGGTCATTCCACAGGACCGCCGGGTCAGACACTGAGCCTGCATTTATAGTGAAGAATTCTTTTAACTTTTGGGATAGGGATGGGCCCGGTGCTCGATGCGAACCCATGTTCGCATCGAGCACCGGGTGTTCGCTCGCTCGGCGAGCCCAGAACTATTTTGGCCGCTCGCATCACGTTCGTGTGATGCGAGCGGCCCGCAATGCATTGCGGCCGGCGTGGCCGGCGCAGTGCATTGCTGGATGATGATTGGCCAAGCATGCACTGTGACCCCGCATGCTTGGCCAATCACAGCGCCGGAAACTCGAAGAGCCATAATTGGCTACAGGCAGGACGCCTGTAGCCAATTACAGCTCAGGGGCTTTAGTACACGCCCCCTCTTATAAAAGGCCGCCACGCCGTCTGCGCCGGTCACATGCTGTTCCGGCGTAGATAGAGCAGGATCGTTCTGTGTCACTCTGCTGGATTTAGTTAGTTAGAGAGATTTACTTAGAGAGATTGAGTTAGATAGATTCATTTAGAAAGATTGATTTAGAAAGAGGGGCTTGTAGTGTGTTCGTGGCAGGCAGGCACTGGCAGCAAACAGAGCTCCTGTATTTTGTTCCCAGAAGCACCTATAGGACTTGTAGTGTGTTCGTGGCAGGCAGGCAGAGCTCCTATATTTTGTTCCCAGAAGCACCTATAGGACTTGTAGTGTGTTCGTGGCAGGCAGGCAGAGCTCCTTTATTTTGTTCCCAGAAGCACCTATAGGACTTGTAGTGTGTTCGTGGCAGGCAGGCAGGCAGAGCTCCTATATTTTGTTCCCAGAAGCACCTATAGGACTTGAAGTGTGTTAGTCCCATCACACAGACCTATATTTTCTTCCCAGAAGCACCTATAGGACTTGAAGTGTGTTAGTCCCATCACACAGAGATCAGATATATTTTGTTCCCAGAAGCACCTATAGGACTTGAAGTGTGTTAGTCCCATCACACAGACCTACATTTTCTTCCCAGAAGCACCTATAGGACTTGAAGTGTGTTATTCCCATCACACAGAGATATATATTTTGTTCCCAGAAGCACCTATAGGACTTGAAGTGTGTTAGTCCCATCACACAGACCTATTTTCTTCCCAGAAGCACCTATAGGACTTGAAGTGTGTTAGTCCCAGAAGCACCTATAGGACTTGAAGTGTGTTAGTCCCATCACACAGAGACCTATATTTTGTTCCCAGAGGCACCTATAGGACTTGAAGTGTGTTAGTCCCATCACACAGACCTATATTTTCTTTCCAGAAGCACCTATAGGACTTGAAGTGTGTTAGTCCCATCACACAGAGATCATATATTTTGTTCCCAGAAGCACCTATAGGACTTGAAGTGTGTTAGTCCCATCACACAGACCTATATTTTCTTCCCAGAAGCACCTATAGGACTTGAAGTGTGTTAGTCCCATCACACAGAGATCATATATTTTGTTCCCAGAAGCACCTATAGGACTTGAAGTGTGTTAGTCCCATCACACAGACCTACATTTTCTTCCCAGAAGCACCTATAGGACTTGAAGTGTGTTAGTCCCATCACACAGAGATCATATATTTTGTTCCCAGAAGCACCTATAGGACTTGAAGTGTGTTAGTCCCATCACACAGACCTATATTTTCTTCCCAGAAGCACCCATAGGACTTGAAGTGTGTTAGTCCCATCACACAGAGATCATATATTTTGTTCCCAGAAGCACCTATAGGACTTGAAGTGTGTTAGTCCCATCACACAGACCTATATTTTCTTCCCAGAAGCACCTATAGGACTTGAAGTGTGTTAGTCCCATCACACAGAGATCATATATTTTGTTCCCAGAAGCACCTATAGGACTTGAAGTGTGTTAGTCCCATCACACAGACCTACATTTTCTTCCCAGAAGCACCTATAGGACTTGAAGTGTGTTAGTCCCATCACACAGAGATCATATATTTTGTTCCCAGAAGCACCTATAGGACTTGAAGTGTGTTAGTCCCATCACACAGACCTACATTTTGTTCCCAGAAGCACCTATAGGACTTGAAGTGTGTTAGTCCCATCACACAGAGATCATATATTTTGTTCCCAGAAGCACCTATAGGACTTGAAGTGTGTTAGTCCCATCACACAGACCTATATTTTCTTCCCAGAAGCACCTATAGGACTTGAAGTGTGTTAGTCCCATCACACAGAGATCATATATTTTGTTCCCAGAAGCACCTATAGGACTTGAAGTGTGTTAGTCCCATCACACAGACCTACATTTTCTTCCCAGAAGCACCTATAGGACTTGAAGTGTGTTAGTCCCATCACACAGACCTATATTTTCTTCCCAGAAGCACCTATAGGACTTGAAGTGTGTTAGTCCCATCACACAGAGATCATATATTTTGTTCCCAGAAGCACCTATAGGACTTGAAGTGTGTTAGTCCCATCACACAGACCTATATTTTCTTCCCAGAAGCACCATAGGACTTGAAGTGTGTTAGTCCCATCACACAGAGATCATATATTTTGTTCCCAGAAGCACCTATAGGACTTGAAGTGTGTTAGTCCCATCACACAGAGATCCTATATTTTGTTCCCAGAAGCACCTATAGGACTTGAAGTGTGTTAGTCCCATCACACAGAGATCATATATTTTGTTCCCAGAAGCACCTATAGGACTTGAAGTGTGTTAGTCCCATCACACAGACCTATATTTTCTTCCCAGAAGCACCCATAGGACTTGAAGTGTGTTAGTCCCATCACACAGAGATCCTATATTTTGTTCCCAGAAGCACCTATAGGACTTGAAGTGTGTTAGTCCCATCACACAGAGATCATATATTTTGTTCCCAGAAGCACCTATAGGACTTGAAGTGTGTTAGTCCCATCACACAGACCTATATTTTCTTCCCAGAAGCACCCATAGGACTTGAAGTGTGTTAGTCCCATCACACAGAGATCCTATATTTTGTTCCCAGAAGCACCCATAGGACTTGAAGTGTGTTAGTCCCATCACACAGAGATCATATATTTTGTTCCCAGAAGCACCTATAGGACTTGAAGTGTGTTAGTCCCATCACACAGACCTATATTTTCTTCCCAGAAGCACCCATAGGACTTGAAGTGTGTGTTAGTCCCATCACACAGAGATCATATATTTTGTTCCCAGAAGCACCTATAGGACTTGAAGTGTGTTAGTCCCATCACACAGAGATCCTATATTTTGTTCCCAGAAGCACCTATAGGACTTGAAGTGTGTTAGTCCCATCACACAGAGATCCTATATTTTGTTCCCAGAAGCACATATAGGACTTGAAGTGTGTGTTAGTCCCATCACACAGACCTATATTTTCTTCCCAGAAGCACCCATAGGACTTGAAGTGTGTTAGTCCCATCACACAGAGATCCTATATTTTGTTCCCAGAAGCACCTATAGGACTTGAAGTGTGTTAGTCCCATCACACAGACCTATATTTTGTTCCCAGAAGCACCTATAGGACTTGAAGTGTGTTAGTCCCATCACACAGAGATCCTATATTTTCTTCCCAGAAGCACCTATAGGACTTGAAGTGTGTTAGTCCCATCACACAGACCCATATTTTGTTCCCAGAAGCACCTATAGGACTTGAAGTGTGTTAGTCCCATCACACAGAGATCCTCTATTTTCTTTGCAGAAGCACCCATAGGGCTTCTAGTGTGTTAGTGGCATCACACAGAGCTCCTATATTTTCTTCTCAGCAGCACCCACAGGACTTCTAGTGTGTTAGTGGCATCACACAGAGCTCCTCTATTTTCTTTGCAGAAGCACCCATAGGACTTCTAGTGTGTTAGTGGCATCACACAGAGCTCCTATATTTTCTTCTCAGCAGCAGCACCCACAGGAATTCTAGTGTGTTAGTGGCATCACACAGAGCTCCTCTATTTTCTTTGCAGAAGCACCCATAGGACTTCTAGTGTGTTAGTGGCATCACACAGAGCTCCTATATTGTCTTCTCAGCAGCACCCACAGGACTTCTAGTGTGTTAGTGGCATCACACAGAGCTCCTCTATTTTCTTTGCAGAAGCACCCATAGGACTTCTAGTGTGTTAGTGGCATCACACAGAGCTCCTATATTTTCTTCTCAGCAGCACCCACAGGACTTCTAGTGTGTTAGTGGCATCACACAGAGCTCCTCTATTTTCTTTGCAGAAGCACCCATAGGACTTCTAGTGTGTTAGTGGCATCACACAGAGCTCCTATATTGTCTTCTCAGCAGCACCCACAGGACTTCTAGTGTGTTAGTGGCATCACACAGAGCTCCTCTATTTTCTTTGCAGAAGCACCCATAGGACTTCTAGTGTGTTAGTGGCATCACACAGAGCTCCTATATTGTCTTCTCAGCAGCACCCACAGGACTTCTAGTGTGTTAGTGGCATCACACAGAGCTCCTCTATTTTCTTTGCAGAAGCACCCATAGGACTTCTAGTGTGTTAGTGGCATCACACAGAGCTCCTATATTTTCTTCTCAGCAGCACCCACAGGACTACCGACTACAATGGCTGGAAGACCGCCAAGGGGAGGCAGAGCGTGCAGAGCCAAGAACACAGGGCAGGCAGGCTCTGTTTCTAGTGGACGTGGCCGTGGCCGTGGACGTGGTCGTGCATCGTCATCAGCACGTGGCCATGGGACACGCGCGTCTTTGTTTTCGGCAGCTGGACATGTGGAGCCGCATCATGCTGAAGGCTTGGTAGAATGGATGACCAAGCCCTCCTCATCCTCCTCATCCTCTCTCACCCAGGCTCAGGGTACTGGCAGAGCAGCTGCCAACGCGTACTCAATGGCATCATCAGCCACCCCTTCCCTAGACCCACCATGTCCTCCTGAGGAGTCCCCCGAACTCTTTGAGCACAGTGTTGGGTACATGCTCCAGGAGGATGCCCAACGATTCGAAGGCTCGGATGATGATACCCAGCTTGAGGAATCTGGCAGTACTGTTCCACCAGCTGCAGCTTACTGCCAGGTTTGCTCTAGTGGTGAAGAGGGAGGGGATGATGAGGTCACTGACTCCACGTGGGTGCCTGAAGGGAGAGAGGATGAGGAGGAGGACGAGGAGGAGGAGGATGCGGCGTCACATGTCCAACGAGGCAGGATGCCCCCTGGAGGCCAGGTAGAGGCCAGCACAGCAACTGTACAACACCGCAGAGCTCCGCCTGTGCAGGGCGCTGCCTCTGCACGTTATCAGAAAAGTTCTTTGGTGTGGGCCTTTTTTGAGACGAGTGCATCAGATCGCACCACTGCTATTTGCAATATTTGTCTCAAGCGTATCTCGCGTGGCCAAAACATCAGCCGCTTGGGCACCACAAGCATGACCAGACATATGTCGACCTGCCATGCAGCTCGTTGGCAGGCACACATAAAAGACCCACACCAAAGAACTAAGCGGACCTCTCCTTGCTCCTCATCAGCTGGGATCTCCATCCCCACTACACCTTCAGTCCTCTCTGAAAGCTGCTCTGAGAGGACTGAAGGTGTAGAATTAGGTGTGTCACAACCAAGTACTTGCAGTACACCGACGTCCGATTGCAGCAGGCAAATTTCCCTGCCCCAGCTGCTGGACCGTAGAAAGAAGTACACTCCCAGCCATCCACATGCCCAGCGGTTGAATGCTAGCTTGGCTAAATTGCTAGCACTTCAACTGCTGCCTTTTCAGTTGGTAGACTCGGCCCCCTTCCGTGAGTTTGTTCAATGTGCGGTTCCTCAGTGGCAGGTTCCCAAACGCCACTTTTTCTCACGGAAGGCGATTCCGTCTCTCTACCGGCATGTGGAAGGCAATGTCCATGCCTCGCTGGACAGGGCGGTCAGCGGTAAGGTGCATATTACCGCTGACTCATGGTCCAGCAGGCATGGACAGGGACGGTACCTTTCTTTCATGGCCCATTGGGTCACTCTATTGGCAGCTGGGAGGGATGCAGGACAAGGTGCAGTAGTGTTGGAGGTTGTTCCGCCACCACGCCTCCAAAACGCTACTACTGCTACTGGTTGTGACACACCTCTCTCCTCCACCCCCTCCTCTTCTTCTTCCTCCAGTGCTCTGTCCTTGGAACCAGCGGTGCTCCGTAGGCGTACAAGGGGCTACGCAAGTACGCAGGCAAAAAGATGCCATGCCGTGCTTGCGCTGGTGTGTTTGGGGGACAGGAGCCACACTGGGCCAGAGGTTCTGGCAGCTCTGCAGGGGCAGGCCGAGAGGTGGTTGACGCCACGTCAGCTTAAGCCAGGAATGGTCGTTTCTGACAATGGCACCAACCTCCTCTCCGCCCTGCGACAGGGGCAGCTCACCCATGTGCCCTGCATGGCTCACGTCCTCAACCTGGTGGTGCAGCGGTTCTTGGGCAGGTTCCCAGGCTTACAGGATGTCCTGAGGCAGGCCAGGAAAGTCTGTGTGCATTTCCGCCGATCTTATAATGCCAGTGCTCGGCTGACTGAGCTGCAAAAGGAGCTGAACCTGCCCAAGAACCGCCTAATATGTGACATGCCCACCAGGTGGAACTCAACGTTGGCCATGCTGCAGCGACTGCACACGCAGCAGAGGGCCATCAATGAGTACCTTTGCGACTACGGCACCAGGACAGGGTCAGGGGAGCTTGGTTTTTTTTCCCCACGTCAGTGGAGCATGATCAGGGATGCATGCACTGTCCTCTCACCATTTGAGGAGGCCACGAGGATGGTGAGCAGTGACAGTGCATGCATCAGTGACACTGTCCCTCTTGTCCACCTGTTGGAGCATACGCTGCGTGGGATAATGGACAGGGCACTTGAGGCAGAACAGAGGCAGGAAGAGGAGGACTTCCTTGCCTCTCAAGGCCCCCTTTATCCGGACAGTGTTCCTTCTGTCCCACCCATCACACAGGAAGAGGATGAGGAGGAGGAGGAGGAGGAGGAGGAGGATTGTGTGAGCATGGAGGTGGAGCCTGGCACTCAGCATCAGCAGCAGCAGTCTTTTAGGGATGATGTACAGTCCCAACAAACCAGTGGACTTGTACGTGGCTGGGAGGAGGTGGCTGGCGATCATGTCATCCTCAGTGACCCAGAAGACTCCGGACCGAATGCCTCAGCTAACCTACGCTGCATGGCCTCCCTGATCCTGCAAAGCCTGCGGAAGGATCCTCGTGTTCTTCGGATCAAGGAGAGGGACCATTACTGGCTGGCCACTCTCCTTGATCCGCGGTACAAGGGTAAGGTTGCGGACCTTATCTTGCCGTCGCAGAGGGAGCAGAGGATGAGACATCTCAGGGAGGCCTTGCAGAAAGGTCTGTGCAACGCGTTCCCAGAAACTGGGAGGTTACAAACTCCTGGTCCTGGGCGACGAGTTGCTGAGGCTTCGGTCAGTAGCAGAAGGAGCGGTGGGGAAGGTGGACGTCTGACCGATGCGTTCAGACAATTTTTTAGTCCGCAGCCCCAAGGTATGATCGGTTCCAGCAACCATCGCCAGCGTCTGATATACATGGTGCAGGAATACCTTGGGGCAAGGTCAGACTTGGACACCTTTCCCACCGAAAATCCTCTGGCTTACTGGGTCCTGAGGATGGATCACTGGCCAGAGCTTGCACAGTATGCAATTGAGCTACTGGCCTGTCCTGCCTCCAGCGTTCTTTCCGAACGCACATTCAGTGCTGCTGGAGGATTTGTCACCGATCATAGGGTGCGCCTGTCCACCGCCTCGGTTGATCGACTGACCTTCATCAAAATGAATCAGTCTTGGATCACCACCAGCTACCAGGCACCTGAGGCGGATATAACCGAATAATTTTTAATGTCACATCCCTTCAAGACTGCCTATGCTGATGCTGAGTGACTGTCCTCTTATGTTCACTGACTATCCTCTTCCTCCTCCTCAATGATCCATGCCACCACACCAGTGCCTAAGGCACAATTTTTCAGCCCCTGTTTAACAGGGGCGTGTACATACAATTTTTATAAAAAAATGCTTCGCAACACGTGTGACTGCTGTGCTCCAAGTACAGTATCTGTGAGGGGTTGCAGTGTTGTGGCACCAGCACCAGTGCCTAAGGCACAATTTTTCAGCCCCTGTTTAAACAGGGGCGTGTACTTACAATTTTTTTAAAAAAATGCTTCGCAACACGTGTGACTGCTGTGCTCCAAGTACAGTATCTGTGAGGGGTTGCAGTGTTGTGGCACCAGCACCAGTGCCTAAGGCACAATTTTTCAGCCCCTGTTTAACAGGGGCGTGTACTTACAATTTTTTAAAAAAATGCTTCGCAACACGTGTGACTGCTGTGCTCCAAGTACAGTATCTGTGAGGGGTTGCAGTGTTGTGGCACCAGCACCAGTGCCTAAGGCACAATTTTTCAGCCCCTGTTTAACAGGGGGGGGTAATTACAAATCTTGATCTAATAGTTCACAGCAGGGCCCATTCCTGCGCCCACCAAGAGTAACTATGAGGGCCTACAGTCTTGTGGCAACACCGTCCACCACCACCGCCAAAGGCCCAATTTTTCTGCCCTGTTCATCAGGTGCTTGCAATTACAAATCTTGATCTAATAACTCACAGCAGGGCCCATTCCTGCGCCCACCAAGAGTAACTATGAGGGCCTACAGTCTTGTGGCAACACCGTCCACCACCACCGCCAAAGGCCCAATTTTTCTGCCCTGTTCATCAGGTGCTTGCAATTACAAATCTTGATCTAATAACTCACAGCAGGGCCCATTCCTGCGCCCACCAAGAGTAACTATGAGGGCCTACAGTCTTGTGGCAACACCGTCCACCACCACCGCCAAAAGCCCAATTTTTCTGCCCTGTTCATCAGGTGCTTGCAATTACAAATCTTGATCTAATAACTCACAGCAGGGCCCATTCCTGCGCCCACCAAGAGTAACTGTGAGAGCTTACAGTCTTGTGGCAACACCGTCCACCACCACCGCCAAAGGCCCAAATTTTCTGCCCTGTTCATCAGGTGCTTGCAATTACAAATCTTGATCTAATAACTCACAGGAGGGCCCATTCCTGCGCCCACCAAGAGTAACTGTGAGAGCTTACAGTCTTGTGGCAACACCGTCCACCACCACCACCACCACCCCCAATTTTTCTGCCCTGTTCAACAGGTGCATGCAATTACAAATCTTGATCTATTAACTCACAGCAGGGCCCATTCCTGTGCCCACCAGTCTTGTGGCTACACCAACATCTAATAGGGCAAATTTCTGCAGAGTATATACGCCAGGCCCCTACTTTCAAACATCCAACTTACAAACGACTCCTACTTGCAAATGGAAAGAGAAAACAGGAAGTGAGAGGAAATCTACCCCTAGGAAGGGAAATTCTATCCTGTTAGATTTAATTTGGGAAAAAGGTATCTCCTCTCTACTGATACTTTATCACCAATCCTTGTTTCAATTAAAACCCCACTTTTTCCAAAAACATTTGTCATTGGGACGGAAAGTGAGGTGACATGTTCTGAACAGATGTGCAAAGACAGCAAATGTTACAGGGGTGATAACCCCTCCCTATGTTCTCCAAAAAGCTTAAAAATAGATTTTTTGGGGATGGAGCTACACTTCATAATGTACCTGTTCAGATTCTACTTAAGAACAAACCTAAAGCCGCAAGTGGTTTTAAATGGCTTCTTTTTTTCCTTTACAAATGTCATTTTGTGCAAGGACAGTTCTAAACACGGGAAACACATGCCACTTCACAGGCATACTTTAGACACCCCCCAGGGACCATATTTAAAGGAAAATTTCACTTTTTTTTTCACTTTATGCATCATTAAAATGACTGCTCCCGAAAAAACGTTAGTTTTTAAAAGTTCTTTTTGCATTGATATATGTCCCCTGGGGCAGGACCCGGGTCCCCAAACCTGTTTTATGACATTAACATGCATATTGGCCGTTGTAATTAGCACTTTTGATTTCGAACGTTCGCGTCCATTATAACGTATAGGGTTCGAAAATTCGCGCGAACTTTCGGTCCGTTCGAAGGTTCTGGTGCGAATGTTCGGCTCATCCCTAATGACCAGGTTATGGTGTGGATTTGAGAAGCGTGAGTATTTTGCAGTAGCCATTTATCAGAAAGAAATAGGTCTATGCGAGAATATGTGTTGTGACGTGGGGACAGGTACGTGTAGTGCCTCTCATCGGGGTGACAACACATCCATATATCGTATAAATCATTGGATGTGAGGAATTTTTTCAAAGGTGAAGCAAATCTCTTGGGTCCAGATGAGGTATCAAACTCATTGTCAGGCACTAAATTGAAGTGCCCACAGATTAGCAGTTGCCCTTGTTGTGTTTCCTTAATTTTTTTAAGGGTGGACTTGAGAAATGGCATCTGTCTTTGATTAGGGGCATACAGAGTTAGTATAGTGTATTGGGCATTTTCTATGGTACAGTTTAGAATAATGTATCTACCTTCTGGATCGTGGGTAAGGTTACCAGGATGTAACTCAAAATTCTCTAAGGTGGGTAAGGGGACGCATCAAGGTTGTCCCCTCTTACCATCATAATTTGCGCTAGCTATTGAGCCTTTGGCCACAGCAATATTACTACAACCAGGTATTAAAGGATATACATTATGCAACAATACCTACAAATTGAGTATGTACACTGATGATATGATATTATTTCTTACACAACCTACAACCTAATAGAACACTACCAAACTTACTACAGATGTTACAGTCATTCTAAACACTCTTGGGTTTATCAGTAAATGTATAGAAATCTATTGGCATGCCAATCAATATACCACCCTCACAATTCAATGCCATCCGTTCCTCATTTAATTTCACAAGGTCAGTGGAGTCTCTCTCTTATTTGGACATCCATCTTACCCCTGACATTAATGATTTGTCTTACAAAAACTACCTCCCATTATTTCAAAAGTTAGAGGGATGCCTACCCAATGGCATATATATAATCCTAAAATCCCATGGGTCAGATTTGAAAGCGATTCAATTCTCCCATTCATGATCTCAGGTTTATTGTGGGGCAGCAAGATCTCACTTCATATCCTTCCAACACTCAATCAATTGGTTTACCAGTGGTATCAACTCTGGAGTAGGGATGAGCCGAACACCCCCGGGTTCCGTTCGCACTAGAACCTGCGAACGGACCGAAAGTTTGCGCGAACGTTAGAACCCTATTAGTTACAATGGACGCGAACGTTTGAAATCTAAAGTGCTAATTTTAAAGGCCGATATGCATGTTATTGTCATAAAACAGGTTTGGGGACCCGGGTCCTGCCCCAGGGGACATGTATCAATGCAAAAAGAAGTTTTAAAAACTGACGTTTTTTCGGGAGCAGTCATTTTAATGATGCATAAAGTGAAAAAAGTGAAATATTCCTTTAAATATGGTACCTGAGGGGTGTCTAAAGTATGCCTGTGAAGTTGCATGTGTTTTCTGTGTTTAGAACTGTCCCTGCACAAAATTACATTTGTAAAGGAAAAAAATAAGCCATTTAAAACTGCTTGCGGCTTTAATGTCATGTCTTGTCCTGGCAATATGGATGAAAATCTTTTAGAAACCCCGTCACCCCCCCCCCCCCACCCCAGCCCATTACCAGCCCATTACCAGCCCCTTTGGGTCTTGTTTGGATATTAAGGGGAACCCCGCACCCAAAATAAAACCCTATACCTACAACCCTATATACTCTGAACAGCAGTATACAGGCGGTGCAAACAAGACAGGGACTGTAGGTTTGTTCTTAAGTAGAATCTGTTTGTAATTTTGAACAGGTAAATTTGCCACTGTAATATTTGTGCACCTGTTCAGAACATTTCACCTCACTTTCCATCCTAATGACAAATGTTTTTGGAAAACTGTGGTTTTTATTGAAACAAGGATTGGTGATAAAGCATCAGTAGAGAGGAGATAACCACTTGCCGACCGCCCATGTACATATACGTCAGCAGAATGGCACGTACAGGCAAAATCCCGTACCTGTACGTGACATTCTTCCGGCGGGTGGGGGGTCCGATCGGAGCCCCCCCCCCCCCCGCCGGGGCGGGAGACGGTCGGCATCGCTTCAGGAGCGATCCGAGATGAGGGGACGGCCAGTGGTTTCTGGCCACCCCCTCGCGATCGCTCCTGGCGAATGAGATGCTTCCCCTGCCTGTGTAATTGTAAACACAGGCAGGCGCAAGTGATGTCACGCTCCTCGTGTCGGTCTTTCTGACCGGGACGCCGAGGAGTGAAGACATCAAGGTTAGTGCACAACAGTACACTGATACCAGGACACATAGGTACATATTTCACCCCCCTGTCACCCCCCTGATCACCCCCCCCAGATCACCCCCTGCCCCCCCCCAGTCACAGTGTCACTGATTGCAGTGATCATTTATTTACTGATCACTGCTCTTAGTGGCAGTTGTGACTGTAATAACTGTCAGGGCAGTTAGTTTTAGGCCCCTTTAGGTCTAAGGTAGCCCCCTACCCCCCCCCCCCTAATAAAGGTTTAACCCCTTGATTGCCCCCCAGGTAACCCTTTCACCCCCTTTTGCCAGTGTCACTAAGCGATCGTTTTTCTGATCGCTGCATTAGTGTCACTGGTGCCGCTAGGTAGCCAGTTTTTTTTTTTAGGTTAACCGCCAGGTTTATATAGGTTCATAAATAGGTTTATAGGTTAGGTACCCCCATATTACAACCTAAATAAAGGTTTTAACCCCCTGATTGCCCCTAGAGTTAACTCTTTCACCAGTGATCACCGTATAAGTGTCACTGGTGACGCTGGTTAGCCAGTTAGTTATTTAGTTATTTAGGTTCCCCGTCAGGTTTTTATATAGCGTCAGGTACCCCCATATATTACCTAATAAAGGTTTTAACCCCCTGATTGCCCCTAGTTAACCCTTTCACCAGTGATCACCGTATAACTGTTACGGGTGAGGCTGGTTAGTTAGTTTGTTTTTTATACTGTCAGGGCACCCACCATTTATTACCCAATAACGGTTTAACCCCCTGATCGCCCGGCGGGTGATATCAATTAGGTTTTAGGGTCAAATAAGGTCTGCGTCGCCCCAGGTTAGTGCCAGTACCGAAAACACCCATGCGCAAAGCATAAACCTCCCTTAGTGGTATAGTATCTGAACAGATCAATATCTGATCTGATCAGATCTATACTAGCGTCCCAGCAGTTTAGGGTTCCAAAAAACGCATTGTTAGCGGGATCAGCCCAGATACCTGCTAGCACCTGCATTTTCGCCCTCCGCCCAGCCCAGCCCAGCCCACCCAAGTGCAGTATCGATCGATCACTGTCACTTACAAAACACTAAGCACACATAACTGCAGCGTTCGCAGAGTCAGGCCTGATCCCTGCGATCGCTAACAGTTTTTTTGGTAGCGTTTTGATTCAGTCGCTAACAGTCAGGAGCTTTTTTACCTGTGAATCTCACTAGTGTACTACTAAATTTAGAGCCCAAAATGGCAAATCGAAAGTACACTAGTGAACAGGCCTACTTGTTTCTGAGTATGACAGATAGTGAAGAGGAGGTCACTCATCTGTCAGAATCAGGCTCTGAATACAATCCAGTAGACGACAGCGGCTCCATGACAGATAGCTCTGGCGACAGAGGTGTGGTCCCTGCTAAGGTCAGGCGTACCCGATCCCGATCTTCTGCTGTTGTTGAGGTGCAAGAACCGCAGGTCTCTCGTATGGAGCAGAGAAGTACTAGCGCCGCTATTCCTTCTGGTGAACTGGCAAGCACCAGCGGACTAGTACACCCTGGACATACATCCAGCACTGCAGTAACACGTGGTGACGTGGCGAGTCCCATAAGTGCAGGTCAAGCTGGCGAGGTGGCAAGCACAAGTAGTGTCCCGCTGCCACCAAGAAGAAGAAGACAAAGGCAGGCCTGTCGATCACATAGTGTCCTTCCTGCAGAATTCGCCAATCCTGATTGGGTGCCCACCACTTCTGCAGAACCCGTACTTCCCCCATTCACTGGCCAACCCGGTATTCAGGTGGAAACAGCTGATTTTAAGCCATCCGATTTTTATTCTCTTTATTCCACGGAAGATCTCTATAGATCTATTGTGGACCAAAGTAATATATATGCTGGTCAATACATCACCACTAATCCCCAGTTGCCTTCCCTTGCCAGAGATTGGAAACCAATTATGGTTTCCAAATTTAAGTCCTTTCTGGGCCTTTCCCTCAACATGGGCATACATAAATTCCCGACTCTGAGGACTTATTGGTCCACCTCACCAGTCCACCAAATGCGTGTTCTCTGCCTCCATGTCCAGGGCACGATACGAACAGATCTTGCGGTTCATGCACTTCAGTGACAATGAACTTTGTCGTCCTCGTGGAGACCCTGAATTTGATCGGCTCTTCAAAATTCGGCCCCTCAAAACCACTTCAACCAATGTTTTGCAGCCTTGTTTACTCCCAATCAAGTTGTCTGCATTGACGAGTCCCTGATTACGTTTTCTGGCCGCTTGTCTTTCAAACAGTACCTTCCCAGCAAGCGTGCCAGATACGGGGTCAAGCTCTATAAGCTCTGTGACAGGGCAACAGGCTATACGTGGAGCTTTTCGGTTTATGAGGGTAAAGATAGTTACGTAGAGCCGGAGAACTGTCCAGATTACATAGGGAGCGCTGTCAAGATAGTGTGGAACTTGGTGTCACCCTTATTCGGAAAGGGGTACCACTTGTACGTGGACAATTATTACACGAGCGTGCCACTGTTTAGTCACTTGTTTGATCATCAGATTGGAGCATGTGGCACCGTGTGACCTAATCGCCGGGGGTTTCCCCAGCGGCTTGTAGATTCCCCTCTTAGGCTGGGGGAGAGAGCATGCTTTCAGTGTAATAATTTGCTCGCTGTGAAGTGGAGGGATAATAAGAATGTTTTCGTTCTTACCTCCCTTCATGCAGACACGCCAGTCCAAATTCGTACGGCGGCTGGTGTTGTGGAGAAACCCCTCTGTGTCCACGAATATAACCAAAATACGGGAGGGGTGGATCTCAACGACCAGTTGTTGGCGCCGTATCTAGTTGCCCGTAAGGCTAGACGCTGGTACAAAAAAGTGTCTATTTATTTATTCCAATTGGCTTTGCTGAATGCTCATGTGCTATACGGAGCTTCAGGCGGGACTTTACCCTTCCTTGAATTACAGTAAGAGGTTGTCACAGAACTTCTGTATCCAGGGGGTTCTGCACCTCACCATCCCCTACCAAATGCAGTAAGCCAGCTGCATGAGAGGCATTATTCTTATGTCCTCCCGAGTACCCCTACCAATCGAGCCCCCCAAAAAAGATGTCGTGTCTGTAGCAAGCGCGGATTTAGGCGTGACACCCGTTATTATTGTCCACGCTGTCCTGACAATCCTGGTCTCTGCATTGGTGAATGTTTTGAACGCTACCACTCACTAGTGAGGTATTAGCGTAGGGTACAGCATTTCACAGGCTAGGATACACTTTCACAGGGTCTCAAGAATGCCATCGCATTTTGAGACCCGACCGTTACAGTTAAAATTATAGTTACAGGGTCTCAAGAATGCCATCGCATTTTGAGACCCGACCGTTACAGTTAAAATAATAGTTATAGTTTAAAAAAAAAGTGTAAAAAAAAAAAATAAAATAAAAAAAAAAAAAAAAATAAATATAAAAAAAAAAAAAAAAAATAGTTGTCGTTTTATTCTTCTCTCTCTCTCTCTATTCTCTCTCTATTGTTGCTCTTTTTTACTCCATTCTATTCTGCAATGTTTTATTATGTTTTATCATGCTTGCTTTTCAGGTATGTAATTTTGTTTACTGTGTTTTATTGTTAACCATTTTTTTGTTTTCAGGTGCGCCATTCAGTTGCAGCGGATTTATTTATCTTGACAGCAACAGCGTTTGCTCCCACGATACATAAAGCCGCGACTCCAACGCTGTAGGAGGTGATTTCTCCACCACAGTTAAAAAAAAGAGCATATATGCCGAAGCATGGGGGCAGCAGGGGCGGAGGAGCGATTTGCTCCTAATGCCACGTCCATACGGTCGAAATTCCGACGGAGGCTTCCCGTGGAAAAGTCCGACCATGTGTACGTGGCATAACTTTTTTGCGGGAGGATGCCCCCATGCTTCGGCATATATATATTTTAGGCACCGGTTGCTTTTTTTTTTTTTTTTTTTTTTTTTTTTTTTTTTTGGTATTTGCTTTGCAGGTATGGTATGGTAAGGTCTTACTGTTATACTGTAATGTTACTTTGTTTTAATGTTAACCATAATTTGCTTATCAGGTACGCCATTCAGTTGCAGCGCAGATTTATTTATCTTGACAGCAACAGCGTTTGCTCCCACGATACATAAAGCCGTGACTCCAACACTGTAGGATGTGATTTCACTACCACAGTTAAAGAAAAAGAGCATATATGCCGAAGCATGGGGGCAGCAGGGGCGGAGGAGCGATTGGCTCCTAATGCCGCGTACATACGGTCGAAATTCCGACGGAGGCTTGCCCCGTGGAAAAGTCCGACCGTGTGTACACGGCATAACTTTTGCTGGAGGATGCCCCCATGCTTCGGCATATATAAATGGTGCATGTATGCCCATCATTAGAAGTGGGTGGATGAAGGGAGGTATTCTAATGGTGGGCATACCCACCGATCAATCTCTTTTTTTCAGCGGCTGCATGAAAAAAAAAGATTACAATATATGTCCAGTATGTTGCTGGACTTTGAATGGTTATACCAGAATGATGCCTGCAGGTTTAGGTATCATCTTGGTATCATTCTTTTCAGCCAGTGATCGGCTTTCATGTAAAAGCAATTCTAGCGGGTAATTAGCCTCTAGACTGCTTTTACAAGCAGTGGGAGGGAATGTCCCCCCTCCCGGATATAAACCGCGCCATTGGGAAATTGGGAAAGCGTTTTATCACACCGATCTTGGTGTGGTCAGATGCTTTGAGGGCAGAGGAAAGATCTAGGGTCTAATAGATCCCAATTTTTTTAAAAAAAGAGTACCTGTCACTATTGCTATCATAGGGGATATTTACTTCCCTGAGATAACAATAAATGATAAAAAGAAAATTATAAAAAAAAAAAAAAAAAAAAAAAAAAAAAAAAAAAAAAAAAAAAAAAAAAAAAAAAAAGCACCCCTGCCCCCCCTTCTCTTGCGCAAAGGCGAACACAAGCGTTGGTCTGGCGTCATATGTAAACAGCAATTGCACCATGCATGTGAGGTATCACCGCGAAGGTCAGATCGAGGGCAGTAATTTTAGCAGTAGACCTCCTCCGTGAATCTAATGTGGTAACCTGTAAAGGCTTTTAAAGGCTTTTAAAAATGTATGTAGTTTGTCGCCACTGCGTGTTTTAATTTTAAAGCATGTCGTGTTTGGTATCCATGTACTCGGCCTAAGATCATATTTTTTATTTCATCAAAAATTTGAGCAATATAGTGTGTTTTAGTGCATTAAAATAAAATAAAGTGTATTTTTTCCACAAAAAATGCGTTTGAAAAATCGCTGCGCAAATACTGTGTGAAAAAAAAAAAATGCAACACCCACCATTTTAATCTGTAGGGCCTTTGCTTTAACAATATATATAGTGTTTGGGGGTTCAACGCAATTTTCTTGCAAAAAAAAAAAAATATGTTTTCATGTAAACAAAAAGTGTCAGAAAGGGCTTTGTCTTCAAGTGGTTAGAAGAGTGGGTGTTGTGTGACATAAGCTTCTAAATGTTGTGCATAAAATGCCAGGACAGTTCAACCCCCCCCCCCCCCCAAATGACCCCATTTTGGAAAGTAGACACCCCAAGCTATTTGCTGAGAGCAATGTTGAGCCCATTAAAATATTTTTTTTTTTTGTCCCAAGAGATTGAATAATGAAAAAATAAAAAAAAATTTTTTTTTTTTACAAAAAGTTGGCACTAAATGATATATTGCTCAAACATGTCATGGGCATATGTGGAAATACACCCCAAATAACATTCTGTTGCTTCTCCTGAGTACAGGGATACCACATGTGTGGGACTTTTTGGGAGCCTAGCTGCGTACGGGACCCCAAAAACCAAGCACCGCCTTCAGGCTTTCTAAGGGTGTAATTTTTTTATTTCACTGCTCACTGCCAATCACAGTTTCGGAGGCCATGGAATGCCCAGATGGCACACCCCCCCCCCCCCCCCCCAAATGACCCCATTTTGGAAAGTAGACACCCCAAGCTATTTGCTGAGAGGTATGGTGAGTATTTTGCAGATCTCGCTTTTTGTCACGAGGTTTTGAAAATTTAAAAAAAAAAAAAAAAAAATTTTTTTTCTTTACTTTCTTCATTTTCAAAAACAAATGAGAGCTGTAAAATACTCACCATGCCTCTCAACAAATAGCTTGGGGTGTCTCCTTTCCAAAATGGGGTCATTTGGGGGAGTTTTGTGCTATTTAGGCATTTTATAGAAAAAGAATATACAATATTCCCCGTGGGGTTTTTTGGCAGCAAAGGAAAACCCTCTTTTCATTTTAGGCATTTTATGGCCTTCGAAACTGTGATAGGTAGTGAGGAGTGAAATCAAAAATTTGCACCCTTAGAAATCCTGAAGGCGGTGATTGGTTTTCGGGGTGCCGTACACGGCTAGGCTGCCAAAAAGTCCCACACATGTGGTATCCCCGTACATAGGAGAAGTAGGAAAATGTATTTTGGGGTGCAATTCCACATATAACCATGGCATGTGTGAGCAATATATCATTTAGCGTCAACTTTTTGTAAAACTTTTTTTTTTTTTTTTTTGTCTTTATTCAATCACTTGGGACAAAAAAAAAAAAATATTCAATGGGCTCAACATGCCTCTCAGCAAATAGCTTGGGGTGTCTACTTTCCAAAATGGGGTCATTTGGGGGGGGGGGGGGGGGGGGGGGGTTTTGTGCCATCTTGGCATTTTATGGCCTTCAAAACTGTGATAGGTAGTGATAGGTAGTGAGGAGTGAAATCAAAAATGTATGCCCTTAGAAATCTTGAAGGCGGTGCTTGGTTTTGGGGTCCCGTATGCGGATAGGCTCCCAAAAAGTCCCACACATGTGGTATCCCCGTACTCAGGAGAAGCAGCAGAATGTATTTTGGGGTGTAATTCCACATATGCCCATGGCATGTGTGGGCAATATATCATTTAGTGACAACTTTGGGCAAAAAAAAAAAAAAAAGTTTGTAATATTCCCGCAACTTGTGGCAAAATATAAAATATTCCATGGACTCAACATGCCTCTCAGCAAATAGCTTGGGGTGTCTACTTTCCAAAATGGGGTCATTTGGGGGGGGGGGTTTTTTTTTGTGCTATTTTGGCATTTTATGGCCTTCGAAACTGTGATAGGTAGTGAGGAGTGAAATCAAAAATTTGCACCCTTAGAAATCCTGAAGGTGGTGATTGGTTTTCGGGGCCCCGTACGCGGCTAGGCTCCCAAAAAGTCCCCCACATGTGGTATCCCCATACTCAGGAGAAGCAGCAAAATGTATTTTGGGGTGCAATTCCACATATAACCATGGCATTTTTTTTTTTTGTCTTTATTCAATCACTTGGGCAAAAAAAAAAAAATATTCAATGGCCCAACATGCCTCTCAGCAAAGGGCTTGGGGTGTCTCCTTTCCGAATTGGGGTCGGGGGGGGGGTTTGTACTTTTCTGCCATTTTAGCACCTCAAGAAATGAGATGAGGCAGTCATAAATTAAAAGCGGTGTAAATTCCAGAAAATGTACTCTAGTTTGTAGACGCTATAACTTTTGCGCAAACCAATTAAAATACACTTATTGGCATTTTTTTTACTAAAGACATGTGGCTGAATACATTTTGCCCCATACTCAGGAGAAGCAGCAAAATGTAGTTTGGGGTGCGATTCCACATATAACCAAAAGTAGAAAATATCTTTTTTTTTAAAAAATTTTTGTCTTTTTCCGTTTATATCACAAAAAAAAAAATATTCACAGGGCTCAACATGCCTCTCAAAAAATAGCTTGGGGTGTCTACTTTCCAAAATGGGGTCAAAAGGGGGGGGGGGGGGGGGTTTGTACTTACCTGCCATTTTAGCACCGCAAGAAATGAGATAGGCAGTCATAAATTAAAAGCGGTGTAAATTCCAGAAAATGACTCTAGTTTGTAGACGCTATAACTTTTGCGCAAACCAATAAATATACGCTTATTGGCATTTTTTTTTTTACTAAAGACAGGTGGCTGAAAACATTTTGGCCCAAATGTTTGACTAAAATTGAGTTTATTCGATTTTTCTTATAACAAAAAGTAGAAAATATCTTTTTTTTTTTTTCAAAATTTTCGGTCTTTTTCCGTTTATATCGCAAAAAATAAAAATCACAGAGGCAATCAAATACCATCAAAAGAAAGCTCTATTTGTGGGAAGAAAAGGACGCAAATTTCGTTTGGTTACAACATTGCATGACCGCGCAATTACCAGTTAAAGCAGGGCAGTGCGAAATTGAAAAAAGACCTCTAGTCCTTAAGCTGACAATTGGTCCGGGGCTGAAGTGGTTCTTCAAAGCTATCATCATGATCATTGAGGAGGAAGAGGATAGTCAGTCAACATAACAGGACAGTCACTCAGCATCAGCATAGGCAGTCTTGAAGGGATGTGGCATTTCAAAATAAATTATTCTGTTATATCAGCTTCAGGTGCCTGGTAGCTGGTGGTGATCCAAGACTGATTCATCTTTATGAAGGCCAGACGATCAACTGAGTCGGTAGACAGGCGCACCCTGTGATCGGTGACAAAGCCTCCAGCAGCACTGAATGTGCGTTCGGAAAGAACGCTGGATGCAGGACAGGCCAGTAGCTCAATTGCATACTGTGCAAGCTCTGGCCAGTGATCCATCCTCAAGACCCAGTAAGCCAGAGGATTTTCGGTGGGAAAGGTGTCCAAGTCTGACCTATCCCCTAGGTATTCCTGCACCGTGTATATCAGACGCTGGCGATGGTTGGAACCGATCATACCTTGGGGCTGCGGACTAAAAAAAATTCTGAACGCATCGGTCAGACGTCCACCTTCCCCACTGCTCCTTCTGCTACTGACCGAAGCCTCAGCAACTCGTCGTCCAGGACCAGGAGTTTGTAAACTCCCAGTCTCTGGGAACGCGTTGCACAGACCTTTCTGCAAGGCCTCCCGGAGATGTCTCATCCTCTGCTCCCTCTGCGACGGCAAGACAAGGTCCGCAACCTTACCCTTGTACCGTGGATCAAGGAGAGTGGCCAGCCAGTAATGGTCCCTCTCCTTGATCCGAAGAATACGAGGATCCTTCCGCAGGCTTTGCAGGATCAGGGAGGCCATGAAACATAGGTTAGCTGAGGCATTCGGTCCGGAGTCTTCTGGGTCACTGAGGACGACATGATCCGCAGCCACCTCCTCCCAGCCACGTACAAGTCCACTGGTTTCTTGGGACTGTAAATCATCCCTAAAGACTGCTGATGCTGAGTGCTAGGCTCCACTTCCATGCTGACACAATCCTCCTCCTCCTCCTCATCCTCTTCCTGTGTGATGGGTGGGAGAGAAGGAACACTGTCTGGATAAAGGGGGCCTTGAGAGGCAAGGAAGTCCTCCTCTTCCTGCCTCTGTTCTGCCTCAAGTGCCCTGTCCATTATTCCCCGCAGCGTATGCTCCAACAGGTGGACAAGAGGTACAGTGTCACTGATGCATGCACTGTCACTGCTCACCATTCTTGTGGCCTCCTCAAATGGTGACAGGACAGTGCATGCATCCCTGATCATGCTCCACTGGCGTGGGGGAAAAAATCCAAGCTCCCCTGACCCTGTCCTGGTGCCGTAGTCGCACAGGTACTCATTGATGGCGCTCTGCTGCGTGTGCAGTCGCTGCAGCAGGGCCAACGTTGAGTTCCACCTGGTGGGCATGTCACATATAAGGCGGTTCTTGGGCAGGTTCAACTCCTTTTGCAGCTCAGCCAGCCGAGCACTGGCATTATATGATCGGCAGAAATGCACACAGACTTTCCTGGCCTGCCTCAGGACATCCTGTAAGCCTGGGTACCTGCCCAAGAACCGCTGCACCACCAGGTTAATGACCTGAGACATAAAGGGCACATTGGTCAGCGGTCCCTGTCGCAGGGCGGAGAGGAGGTTGGTGTCATTGTCACAAACCACCATTCCTGGCTTAAGCTGGCGTGGCGTCAACCACCTCTCGGCCTGCCCCTGCAAAGCTGACAGAACCTCTGCCCCAGTGTGGCTCCTGTCCCCCAAACACACCAGCGGAAGCACGGCATGGCATCTTTTTGCCTGCGTACTTGTGTAGCCCCTTGGACGCCTACGGAGCACCCCTGGTTCCGAGGGCAGAGCACTCGAAGAGGCCATGGAGGAAGAAGAAGAGGAGGGGGTGGAGGAGAGATGTGTGTCACAACCAGTAGTAGCATTTTGGAGGCGTGGTGGCGGAACAACCTCCAACACTACTGCACCTTGTCCTGCAACCTTCCCAGCTGCCAAAAGAGTGACCCAATGGGCCGTGAAAGATAGGTAACATCCCTGTCCATGCCTGCTGGACCTCGAGTCAGCGGTAATATGCACCTTAACGCTGACCGCCCTGTCCAGCGAGGCCAAGATATTGCCTTCCACATGCAGGTAGAGAGCCGGAATCGCCTTCCATGAGAAAAAGTGGCGTTTGGGAACCTGCCACTGAGGAACCGCACATTGAACAAACTCACGGAAGGGGGCCGAGTCTACCAACTGAAAAGGCAGCAGTTGAAGTGCTAGCAATTTAGCCAAGCTAGCATTCAACTGCTGGGCATGTGGATGGCTGGGAGTAAACTTATTTTGACGGTCCAGCAGCTGGGGCAGGGAAATTTGCCTGGTACTTGGCTGTGACACACCTAATTCTACACCTTCATTCCTCTCAGTGCAGCTTTCAGAGAGGACTGAAGGTATAGTGGGGTTGGAGATCTCAGCTGATGAGGAGCAAGGAGAGGTCCGCTTTGTTCTTTGGTGTGGGTCTTTAAGGTGTCCTTGCCAACGAGCTGCATGGCAGGTCAACATATGTCTGGTCATGCTTGTGGTGCCCAAGCGAGATACGCTTGAGACATATGTTGCAAATAGCAGCGGTGCGATCTGATGCACTCGTCTCAAAAAAGGCCCACACCAAAGAACTTTTGTAATAACGTGCAGAGGCAGCGCCCTGCACAGGCGGAGCTCTGCGGTGTGATTCAGTTGGTGTGCTGGCCTCAAGCTGGCCCCCGGAGGGCATCCTGCCTCGTTGGAGATGTGCCGCCTCCTCCTCCTCCTCTCTCCGTTCAGGCACCCACGTGGAGTCAGTGACCTCATCATCCCCTCCCTCTTCACCACTGGAGCAAACCTGGCAGTAAGCTGCAGCTGGTGGAACATGACTGCCAGATTGCTGTCCTTGAACATCCCCTCTCTCTGCACTCACGCTACTGCCTTCCTCTAGCTGGGTATCATCATCGGAGCCTTCAAAACGCTGGGCATCCTCCTGGAGCATGTACCCAACACTGTGCTCAAACAGTTCGGGGGACTCCTCAGGAGGACATGGTGGGTCTAGGGAAGGGGTGCCTGATGACATTGAGTATGCGTTGGCAGCTGCTTTGCCAGTACCCTGAGCCTGGGTGAGAGAGAATGAGGAGGGCTTGGTCATCCACTCTACCAAGCCTTCGGCATGATGCGTCTCAACATGTCCAGCTGCCGAAAATAAGGACAAGCAAGTCCCATGGCCACGTGCTGATGACGATGCACCGCGTCCACGACCAGCACTGTTGTCTCTTGACACAGAGCCTGCTTTCCCTGTTTTCTTGGCTCGTGACTGTCTGCCTCTCCTTGTTGGTCTTCCAGACATTGTAATGGCCTGCAGGGAGATGGGAAAACCAGCAATTGGGTAGTGTATATTGTACTGGAGTCACACAGCCCACACACTAACTCCTGCAGATGGCTGTCTTAGATGACAACAGGGCAGAAGGGCAGATACAGGGTAAGGTGGTTTAGTGTGCTGTGCTATACTCACACAGCACACACACACTAACTCCTGCAGATGGCTGGATTGGTAGAGAACAGCACTGAGAAGAACACACTATCCCTGCCTATTTTTCCTCTATCTCTACACTTTCCCCACAAGCAAAGGCTGAGAAGAATACACTATCCCTGCCTATTTTTCCTCTTTCCCTACACTTTCCCCACACAGAAATGATGCACATATAGTGTGTACATGTACAGTACAGTCTCACTGTTCCTCAAGCCGGAACACACTACACGAGGTCGCCGGCGCGGCAGCCTTATATAGTGTGGGGCATGTACTAAACCCCCTGAGCTATAATTGCCCACAGGCATCCTGCCTGTGGCCAATTATTGCTCTCCTCGCCGCTGGCTCTATGATTGGCCAAGCATGCGGGGTCACAGTGCATGCTTTGCCAATCATCAGCCAGCAATGCACTGCGACTGGCGCAGTGCATAGTGGACCGATCGCATCACACGAATTTGATGCGAATGGCCCTCAGAGTTCTGAACTCGATGAGCGGACGAATGGCCGATGTTCGATTCGAACATGGGTTCGAACTGAACACCGGGCCCATCCCTACTCTGGAGGTTAGACAGTAGGAAATGTAATCTGATCTCTGCCACTCCCCCAAAACCCTCCTTCATAAGAGATCCCAAATTCCCCCCCGATTGTCAAGGAAATATAGTTCACATGGTGGATTGATAATGACTTAACCACCCTCTCAAAATGTACTGAAAATTCTACTTTTACTACATTTTCTTAATTAAAAAACAAATATCAGATTCCTAATAATGAATTCCGGAGATTCCTCCAAATTAGACATTTTTACAACACATATTTTCAAATTATAGACACAAATCCTCCCACATTTTTTGAAAATATATGTCTGAGATCGCGTAAAGGCCCAGGCTTGACTTCCATTATTTATACTGATTTGGTAAACAATGATTTGCAAGAAAATACATCTTATATGTATAAATTATATGTACATATATGTCCTTATATGTACAAATGGGAACTAGAATGCAATCTATCATTCTCAACAGAGGATTGAGATGACTGTATCAGCAACCTCTGTAAATGCACAGAGAGACAGCCATAAAGCTTTTTACAAGATGGTTTTATACTCCCACGAAAACTCCATTTCATTTTCCCTTCAGTACCTCAGACATGTTTTAGCGGATGTACATCCCCAGGTTCATTCACACACATTTTCTGGGAATGTGAGAAAATTTCACAAATATGGAAACAGTTGGAAAACTTTGCATCCAGAATCTTAGACAATGTTATACGCCTCGCACTCCCTCATAGTCTGTTATTCACCCACATCACAGGTCTATCTCTCCACCACATGAGACGTATCCACACTATTAGTGTTTCCATACATTTGCTAATTGCTTATCACTGGAAACAATATCAATCTCATGGAGAAAATATTCCATACCTTATATAATACTATGCATTTATATAATAAGAAAATGGGATTCTTGGTTCGAACATTCTAATATACTTTTTGGACCTATAAATAACTAACACTAACCATTTGATACCATATTTTCAACTGTATGTTATTGATTTTTTCAATTTTTTATTAGGTTTGGATCTAGACAATTTCAACACTGAACTTCTATTGCTTAATTTACCACATTGTCCTATTTTTTGCAAAGAATCCCTAGAAATGCATTTCTCTTAAAGTGTGATATCCTATTGTTTGTACCACCATTTTGTACAAAATAAAAAGTTTGTAAACAATCAACAAAAAAAAAAAAAGTGTGAACAGGCGATGTTCGGGTCAAACTTTTGCTCGACTCGAACTACTGCTCACAGGGACTGGTCGGGGATGCCCGTCGTGCTTTTGGTATAGCTTTTGGTATGGAAAGAAATATCACGACTCCAGGCAGGTCAATCAGGAACAAACCTCTCCTCTAGACTGGAAGACACAGTTGCTGGCAATGCTTGTAGCAATGATGTTAGAGAAAAATCCTGGACAGCCACACTCCAAAAAATTTTTTCGCCTTTATTGCGTGAAAAATCAACAATACATGCCACAGCAGAATGGACAGAAGAGCTGACGCGTTTAACACTACAAACAGTGCTTAATCATAGCTAAACATCACAGAAATAAATCTTACATATATACTGGTGTCTATTGAACATGTGTTCAGATAATTGATTAATTGGTTCCAATCAACAAACATGCAAGTGATGTGAACACAATCAAACTAAAAACAAAATCTGTGTGATAGAAAATAGTCCTCACAAAGCATTTTAAATAGGTTTTATGGAATGTATAAACTATATAAAAGTGAACTTAACCAATGTGTACGTGTTATATATAAATGTATGGGGTAATAAACCCTGAATAAAAAGTGCAAAGTACATACAAAAAAGTGAACTAGTGTCATTTGATCAATACCTATCAAAATAAATAAATTCTGTGCTGAAAAAGAAAAAGAAAAATACACATATATGTCTAAATATAAAATCCCTATACCAATGCTGCATATAGATATCTCTATTATAAATATTATATTTCATACATCCAGCATGTAAGAGAAAAAGGTTTAGGATATGTGCAATATGTAACAAAAATTATATGTTCTATATATGTAAAAAATATGTAAAATACTACTTAGGCCCCATGCACACGAGACGCAGATGCAAACTCTGCTGAACGCATGTTTTAAAAAGCAGAAACTTGCGTTTAAAAACGCGCATTTTGCTGTGTTTTCATGCCGCGTTTGCGTCTATAAGCATTTGTAAAGATAACATCATATAGACCCTCCCCAAGCTCAGAGAGCATGTATTATTAACTATTATTAACTATTTCTGCCATTTTGATCAGAGTGAGCAGCAGCAGCAGAGAGAGCAGTTGTACACTTGCATTTGCCTCTCTCTCTGTTTTTTTTTTTGGAAATGGATCCCATATTGAATTTATGTCAGGAAATGCTCCTGATGTTGCTCTTGATGAGGCAGCAACGTCGTCGCAAATTTGCATGAGAGGTCCAGAATCAGAGCTTGTCGATATTGGACCCATCCATTGATGGCACAGTGAATGTCCGTTGGATATTTCACAAACATGTATGCATTTCACAAACATGTGTGCATTAGTGAGTATATATGCTCTATGAACTATATGATCTAAACTAATTACGACATTTTAAACCAATTTTTCTAGTATTTTTTATGGTTTACCATCATATTTCTGAGTTTTCTGGTCCAAAAAATTGGGTTCCTTTTAAAAAGGCTTATAAACGCAAACGTTTAGCTGCGTTTTGTGTCTGAAAGCAGGCTCTATACAGTAATGAGACATGAATGTATTGATAGAGGCCCAAGAGGCCGCCTTGCAGATGACATCTAGGGCCACATGCTGAGCCGCTGCCCATGACGCTGCCATTCCCCGAGTAGAGTGAGCTGTCACCGCCTCTGGGGGAGCCAAGCCCTTAGCCCTGTAAGCTTGCTGGATGACCTGTACAATCCAAGATGCAATTGTCCTAGTCGAGGCTTTCTTCCCTTTATTAGCACCGGAGTGAAGAACAAAAAGGTGATCAGATCGTCTAAAAGAAGAAGTGATACTAAGATAGTTTTTCAGGACCTCACCTACATCTAGTGGGTGCATCTCAGAAGAATTCGGAGATCGGAATGTGGGTAACACGATCTCCTGATTATCGTGAAACACCGACGTTACCTTCTGGTTTGAACCCAGCATCGGGATGAGCACAACTCGGTCCGGGAAGAACGTCAAGAAGGGTTCTTTATGACCCAAAGATCCAATCTCTGAAACCCTCTTAGCTGAGGTAATGGCTATCAAGAAAGCTACTTTCGCTGAAAAGTCCTTCAGGGAAAGCGGGGAAGACCCCGTGGTACTAAGTCCAGACAAGTAATCCAGCACAAGTGGCAAGTCCCATTTGGGGAACCTTGGTCTCCTCTGAGGCTTGAGTCTTGACGATCCACGAAAAAATTGCCGAATTAAAGGGTGAACTGCCCAAGAGGTTCCTGAAAAGGCTGACAAAGCCGAAATTTGGACTCAGAGAGCTGATGGATAGCTGTAAGTCTAGGCCAGTTTGGAGGAAAGCAAGAATATCCTGAACTTCCGGTCGTCTAAAGGATCTGCCCGAGGAGGAAGAGAATTCTACGAATTTCGCCCATATCCTACCGTAAACTTTATTCGTGCTTGTCCTTCTTGAACTCATCAGAGTAGAGATCACCTTTGAGGAGCATCCAAATGATTCCAGCCTTTCCCTCTCAAGAACCAGACCATCAGTTTCAACTGTGCCAGACAAGGATGAAGGACTGTCCCTTGGGAAAGAAGGTCCGGTCTGACAGAAAGAGGCACCGGCTCTCGAAAACTGAGTTGGACCAGAAGTGGGAACCAAGGCCTGTTTGGCCAAAATGGAGCTATTGTCGCCACTTCTACTTCCTCTGACTGAAGCCTCCGCAGAAATCTGAGTACCACCGGGAGTGGAGGAAAAGCATATGCCTTCTTGAAACTCCAATGATCCGTCAGGGCGTCTATCCTGAACGCCTGGCTGCACCGACCCCGAGTGTAGAATTTCTCTACCTTGAAGTTGCAGGGAGATGCAAAGAGATCCACTTCTGGAATAAACCCTATCGACAGAATCTACTCGAATGTTTTTGCAGTGACCACTCGCAAGATCCTCCCTTGAATCACTGGAATTTTCTCCAATGGGAGAGAGATGGTATTTCTTACTGTATCGAACTGGGCTCCCAGATATATCAGATGCTGAGATGGGACCAGATGGTTTTTATCTAAATTCAGGAGCCACCCGAAACTGGACAAGGTGGAAATCACCTGTTCCCTGTGAAGCAGTAACTGCTCTTTGTCCTGGAACAACAGAGGTCGTCTAAGTAGTGGTAGAGACTAGAGTTGAGCGGACACCTGGATGTTCGGGTTCGGCGGGTTCGACCGAACTTCGGAAAAAAGTCCGGGTTCGGGACTGAACTTGACCCGAACTTGACCCTGAACTCCGAACCCCATTGAAGTCAATGGGACCCGGACTTTTGAACACTAAAATGGCTGTAAAAAGGTAATGGAAAGGGCAAATGGCAACAAAATGTTGTTAAGAGCATGGCAAGTGATCTGCAAACAAATGTGGATAGGGAAATAACTTAAAATAACATAAAAAAATAAAAAATAAAAAGCTGGAGGCCCCCTTCTCAGCAGAAGAGGTACAGGAAGTCATTAAGAACCTCAGAAACTCAACGGCACGATGCCGCACATATGGTGGGAATACTCCCAGAATACGCACTTTCTGGAAAAAATTATTAACTTTCATCAGGAGACTGGGTGGGAGACAATGTGAAGGAACCGGAGGCACTGTCAGCAACCCAATCTACTATCGCCTGTACTTGTCCTGGCCTCAAAATTCGTACAGCCTCATTAGGAGCGCCAAAATACCGCTGCAGGCTCTGTCACCTACTCGCACCTGAGGAAGGTGTTTCACTAGTGCGTGTAGCTGGCACAGATCGACCACATCCTCTCCCTGCAACAGGAGCGCCACCAGCAGCACCACGACCCGGGCCACGTCCCCTTTTTGATGATCTCCTTATATTTTCAAAATGTATGATCTCGCCCTAATTGGGTGTTTTTGTCAATAGCAGAATACACGTACAGTGTCTAAAGCGTTTATGAACACGCAGAAAATGCTATTGGGAAGAAAAAAAAAAACCCGCAAAATTAAATTTTTTTGCAATGTTTTCCAATATCAGAATACACGGATAGTGTCTTAAGCGTTTATGAAAACGCAGAAAATGCTATTGGGAAGAAAAAAAACACTGCAAAATTAAATTTTTTTGCAATGTTTTTCCAATATCAGAATACACGGACAGTATGTAAAGCGTTTATGAAAACGCAGAAAATGCTATTGGGGAAAAAAAAACACTGCAAAATTAAATTTTTTTGCAATGTTTTTCCAATATCAGAATACACGGATAGTGTCTACAGCGTGTATGTATGAAAACGCAGAAAATGCTATTGGGGAAAAAAAAACACTGCAAAATTAATTTTTTTTGCAATGTTTTTCCAATATCAGAATACACGGACAGTATGTAAAGCGTTTATGAAAACGCAGAAAATGCTATTGGGGAAAAAAAACACAGCAAAATTAAAATTTTTTGCAATGTTTTTCCAATATCAAAATACACGGACAGTATGTAAAGCTTTTATGAAAACGCAGAAAATGCTATTGGGGGAAAAAAAAAACACTGCAAAATTAAATTTTTTTGCAATGTTTTTCCAATAGCAGAATACACGGACAGTATGTAAAGCGTTTATGAAAACGCAGAAAATGCTATTGGGAAAAAAAAAAAACACTGCAAAATTAAATTTTTTTGCAATGTTTTTGCAATATCAGAATACACGGATAGTGTCTACAGCGTGTATGTATGAACACGCAGAAAATGCTATTGGGAAAAAAAAAAAACGCAAAATTAAAGTTTTTTGCAATGTTTTTGCAATATCAGAATACACGGATAGTGTCTACAGCGTGTATGTATGAACACGCAGAAAATGCTATTGGGAAAAAAAAAGCAAAATTAAATTTTTATGCAATGTTTTTCCAATAGCATTATACACACAGACTATGGTGTATCTCTTAGTATATGCAGTGTTGGTCCTAATGGTGCACTGAGCTTGCAGGTAAAACTTTCATATTTTGTCTGGCACTGGACTCATGGCACTGTTAAAAGACTGTGCACTGCACCCCAGCAATTGATTTAGGAATCTCTTCAATAATTCTCTGCCTCTTTCTCTTCCTTACTAAAGAAACTCCCTACTCTACTCTAGCTATGTAGATCGCTCACTGATCTAACTAATTAGAAGCAAAGTTAAGGAATGCTGACTGCCTGACTGACTGAATCACACTAAGGCCGCGTACACACGAAGGGACAATCCCGCGGGATTATCCTCTGGACTGAAGTCCAGAGGATAATCCCCTCGTGTGTGGGCGCCGGCGGACTTTTTGGCGCCAAAGTACGGCGGACTAAAGTTTCAGGTTTTGTTCTCAAATTATCCGCTGGACTTGGAAGTCCAGCGGACAATCCCGCCGTTAGTGGGCAAGTCCGCGGGACTTTTGAAATGAACGGACTTGCCGCTCATCGGCAAGTCCGTTCATTTAGCACGTGACTTCAGGTTACGTAGCTAGCGTAGGCAGTTACTGCCGCCGCGCTAGCTCCGTGACCTGGCATGGATTTAAAGGGAATCCCCACGCCGAAAAAAACGGCGTGGGGTTCCCCCCAAATCCATGTCAGACCCTCATCCGAGCACGCAGCCTGGCAGGCCAGGAAAGGGGTGGGGACGAACGCGCGCCCCCCCCCCTCCTGAGCCGTACCAGGCCGCGTGCCCTCAACATGGGGGGTGCCCTGGGGAAAGGGGGGCCGTGCGGCCCCCCCCACCCCAAAGCACCTTGTCCCCATGTTGATGAGGACAAGGGCCTCTTCCCGACAACCCTGGCCGTTGGTTGTCGGGGTCTGCGGGCGGGGGCTTATCGGAATCTGGGAACCCCCTTTAATAAGGGGGCCCCCAGATACCGGCCCCCCACCCTATGTGAATGAGTATGGGGTACGATGTACCCCTACCCATTCACCTAAGGTGTAAAATGTAAAGTAAAAAAAAAAAACACCCACACTTTTGAAAAAATAGTTTATTGCACTGCTCCGGGGGTCTTCTTCCGTCTTGGGGGTCTTCTCGCCGGACTCCCCCGCCATTTACCAAGCTCTTTTACCGAGCGAGGGGAGTCCGGCTACCTTCTTCGTCGTCGCCGCCGCCGTCTGGGGGTCTCGATCCGCCTTCGGGGGTCTTCTTCCGTCTTGGGGGTCTTCTCGCCGGACTCCTCCCCTCTCTTCTGCTCTTTTACCTAGCTCTTTCACGAGGGGAGGTGTCCGGCTACCTTCTTCGTCGTCGCCGCCGTCGTCTGGGGGTCTCGATCCGCCTTCGGGGGTCTTCCGGGGGTCTCTTCTGTTCTTGCGGCGGTCGTCGTCTTCCGCGCCGCCGGCGCCTTCTTCTTCTTGTCCTCCTTCTTGTCCTTCTTGTTCTTCTTCTTCTTCCGATGTTGACCCGACGCTCTCTCTGCCCGGAATGCCTGTGCCGCTCTGAGCTCGGACTTATATAGGGACATGGGCGACAGGGTCACATGCACATGTCACATGGTGACCCCGCCCCCTTGTGTTGTCACAGTCCCGGAGGATGCTGGGACTGTGACATCGCAAGGGGGCGGGGTCACCATGTGACATGAACATGTGACCCTGTCGCCCATGTCCCTATATAAGTCCGAGCTCAGAGCGGCACAGGCATTCCGGGCAGAGAGAGCGTCGGGTCAACATCGGAAGAAGAAGAAGAACAAGAAGAACAAGAAGGACAAGAAGAAGGACAAGGCGCCGGCGGCGCGGAAGACGACGACCGCCGCAAGAACAGAAGAGACCCCCGGAAGACCCCCGAAGGCGGATCGAGACCCCCAGACGACGGCGGCGACGACGAAGAAGGTAGCCGGACACCTCCCCTCGTGAAAGAGCTAGGTAAAAGAGCAGAAGAGAGGGGAGGAGTCCGGCGAGAAGACCCCCAAGACGGAAGAAGACCCCCGAAGGCGGATCGAGACCCCCAGACGGCGGCGACGACGAAGAAGGTAGCCGGACTCCCCTCGCTCGGTAAAAGAGCTTGGTAAATGGCGGGGGAGTCCGGCGAGAAGACCCCCAAGACGGAAGAAGACCCCCGGAGCAGTGCAATAAACTATTTTTTCAAAAGTGTGGGTGTTTTTTTTTTACTTTACATTTTACACCTTAGGTGAATGGGTAGGGGTACATCGTACCCCATACTCATTCACATAGGGTGGGGGGCCGGTATCTGGGGGCCCCCTTATTAAAGGGGGTTCCCAGATTCCGATAAGCCCCCGCCCGCAGACCCCGACAACCAACGGCCAGGGTTGTCGGGAAGAGGCCCTTGTCCTCATCAACATGGGGACAAGGTGCTTTGGGGTGGGGGGGCCGCACGGCCCCCCTTTCCCCAGGGCACCCCCCATGTTGAGGGCACGCGGCCTGGTACGGCTCAGGAGGGGGGGGGGCGCTCGTTCGTCCCCACCCCTTTCCTGGCCTGCCAGGCTGCGTGCTCGGATGAGGGTCTGACATGGATTTGGGGGGAACCCCCACGCCGTTTTTTCGGCGTGGGGATTCCCTTTAAATCCATGCCAGGTCACGGAGCTAGCGCGGCGGCATTTACTGCCTACGCTAGCTACGTAACCTGAAGTTACGTTCGAAATGAACGGACTGCTCCGTGTGTGGGCAAGTCCGTTCATTTTCAAAAGTCCCGCGGACTTTTGGCCGGCGGATTATCCGCTGGACAAGTCCGTGCGTGTGTGGGCAAGTCCACACCCTCGGAAAGTCCAGCGGACCTAGCCGGAAAGTCCAGCGGATTGTCCGCTGGACTTAGGTCCGCCGGCAAAAGTCCGTACGTGTGTACGAGGCATGAGAAAACTTGGGGGGATGTTGTTAGCCCGAAGGGAAGGCAGATGAATTGCAGATGTTCTTCCCCAACTTGGAACCTGAGAAACTTGTGAAACTCTCTTTCTATTGGGACGTGGAAATAGGCGTCCTTTAAATCGATAGAAATCATCCAATCCCTGGGTTGGATGGCTTGCTGAATGGTTGACATTTTTCTTTTGAACTAAGAAGAGTGGGGAGTATACCCCCTGAAACCATTCGTCTTTTGGAACATGCACTACTGCCCCTTGAACTTTTAGTATGTCCACATATGACTTTAGTACCTGCTTCTTCTCTTCTGAGGAAGGGAGTAGAGTGGATATGAATCTGGGGGAGGGGTACTGGAAAAGGCCCATCTGTGGCCTGATGACACCGTCTTGATGACCCAGTGATCTGAGATCGAGGCCACCCAGACATGCCGGAAAAGGAGCAGACGTGCCCCCACCCAACCCGCCTGGGCGGGCGCAATCTCAAAAGGACTTCGCTGGGTCCCGACCGTCCGATGTTTGGCTTTTACTGGGTTTGCGGAAGGAAGTTTGTCCTCTGCCCCAATTTCTCCTGAAGTCGTGACCTGGTTTGTAGGAGCGTGCTTCCCTTGAGCACTCCTGGCTGCATCTTTTATACTGAAACTTCTTTCTTCCAGACAGACGCCTATCCTGGGGAGGGAAACCCGACTTACCACCCGTGGCACGGGATATGGCATCATCTAGTTTATTTCCAAACAGAGAAGACCCTTCAAAGGGAATTCTGCACCAAGACTGCTTGGAAACTGGGTCAGCAAGCCAAGGACGCAACCACAAGGCCCGCCTGGCAGTGACTGATGATAACATAATTCGTGCCAACAGGCAAATCAAATCAATGGACGCCTCCCCCAGGAAGACCGCCGCCAGCTTCAGTTCTGCCGCTGCCGAGCTTCTGGCCAGTTCTTCAGATACTCCTCTCAGGAAGGAATCCACATTCTCCGTCCAGGCTTCCATGGCCTTAGACATGGCCGCTAAAGCGAGGGCAGGTTTACAAGCTAAACCCGCAAGCCCATAGATCCTTTTGACATCCTGGTCTATCTTCCTTTCAAGACCATCTTTAAAGGATACCGCATCCTCCAGAGGGAGGGTAACATGCTTGGCTAAACGCATTAAAGCCGCATCCACCAAAGGGGCATTCTCCGGGTGCTTCACCTCTTCTGCTTTGAAAGGACACAACCTGGCTGTCTTGTTAGACATTGAAGACTTCCTGTCCACCTTACTCCATTCTTCAACAATGATGTCCTTTAATTCGGTAAGGAGCGGGAAACTCGCCCGCTCTTTCCCCAACTGTTTGAAAAACTTTTTCTGCTTAGTTGGTGGGGCAGATGGCTCCTCCCAATTAAGGGCTTCCTTGATTGCTTTGATTAAAGGAGAAACCAAGGAGAAGTCAAAACCTACGATCTCCTCTTCACCATCAATTTCATTATCTGATGAGTCAGACGAAGAGACGTAAGGCTGAGAAGGGCCTGCCACCTCGTGCGTTTCAACGGCCGGGGAGCCGGAACGAGTGGATTGGCTCCGAGTGTGAGGTGCCTCTACTTCCTTCAGAGACTGATGCACCACGCGCCTTACTAGAGACTCCAAACTCTGGTTTTCTGTCTCATTTTCCCCAACCGCTTGGACATAACACTGGTCGCATAAAGACTTGCCCTCCGGGACTTGTGTCCCACATCCCCAGCAGGCTCTGCGATTAGAGCGGCTGTCCTGGCGGTGGGAGTGGTGTCTTGAGGAGGAATTAGAGCATCTCCTCTGGTGTATATCTGCTGGAGATTCACATCTTGATCTTGACGATGAATGATGCTGTGGCCTGGCAAGGTCTCTACTGTAAGGGCTGAAAAGAAAACGGGAGGGGAAAAAACGCATCATGCATCAAAGAGCGTACAAAAGGCATTGCGACAAACCTTAACCCCCTCCCCTCAACGGCACATACCTTGTGCGTGAGGGCTGGCCACTTAAAGGCGGTGACTTGTCCATACTGACTGGATGTAAGAATAACAGGCGGGTGGTCTGCGGAAGAAAATCAGCAGACCCAATAAACTCCTGAGCCACTAAACAACCAGCATACATTTAAATATTTTTACGCATTGAATAAAAATAAAAACCAACATTTCCTTCCAAGCAAAAAGTAAATATTTTCCCTTTTTTTAATTTTTTTTTAATATAATAAAACATTTTTATTTTTTTTTTTAAATAAAGATTTGGCCAAAACAGGATCACTTACCAAGCAATTTGGGGATACAGGCTAACCGGATCCACTTTTGCTGTTGCTTTGCTGCTCTGCTTCTGCTCACTGTCAGAAATCCCCATTGACGGAAGCAAAAGCAGCTTTTTAAATGTCCCGCCTGTGACGTCATCCACCTTCCCCCTGCGCGCCTGCGCAGAAGGGGAAATCCGAACGGCGCCTGCGCGAGCCAAGCCTCGTTCTCGAGGAGGCTACAGCGCATGCGCGAGCATCGGGAACGGCCGCTACCCGGAAGCCACGGCGATCTGGAGCGCAGAAGCGCTCCAGCCGCCATAAGGGAAAAGTGATCTGCATGACAGGGATACACAAAAAAACACAACAACACACATAACTAAGAGGCGACTGCCGTGGAGAATTTAGATATGAAGAATCCAGACCTTTGCCAGCCAGAAAGCGTCCACGGTCCAACCGTTCGTCCGTCAGGCATCCAGAGGCAACCACCCCACACCACTAGGGTATCAACGGGCCTCTCAAGCTACTCGCCCGCCCATGGCTGGGATCTGAGCTGCACCGCAAGGTATGCCGATGCTTCTTGTATCCATCCGACCGAACGCCCGTAGTACGTATATGGTCCATTGGAGGAGGACAAAAAAGGAACGTAGTATCATGGGGTGAGTGCTCTTTTATTTGAATGGGGTCCTATAGCATTGGAGAGGAGGCGGGGTTAACCCACACGTAGGCTGCCATGGAGTCTGTCAGGAAATTAATTTTATGCAGAACATTTTTTCATATACATGTAGACAGTGTTGGTCATCTTACTTTAAAAAAGTAATTAGTTAAGTTACAAATTACTTCTCCCAAAAAGTAATTGCGTTAGAAACTCAGTTACTACATTGGAAAAGTAATTAGTTACGCAGCAAAGTAACTGACTTTTTTTTTTAATATACTATACGTGTAACCAAGGGGCTGCTCTATTATTACTCTAACCAAGGGATCTGTTATAGCGTGTAAGCAAGTGGCGGGTCTATTGTATATCGTGTAAGGGGCGGATGGCTACAGAAGAGGGCGAATGTTAAATTAATGGGCAGAGCTCGATATATAACAATAATAATAAATGCGCCCCTTGGTTACAGTAATACTAGACCCGCCCCTTACTTACACGATAGACGCCCCTTGCAGAGCAGCACGAGCATCAGGAGCGTGCGGCATCGCCTCATACAATTACATGTTAACTGCACCTGCGCGGTGTAGAGTTCACTCAGAGCTGTTTAGGTTCGGCAATTTTCGGAGGCTCTGTAGTCCTTTGTACTGCGCAAGCCCTGCGCCTGCGCAGTACAGGGGGCCCTTATCCGGCGGGGGAACTTTTTCGGCAGGACACCGGAATTACACTACTGCCATCTAGTGGCGGTAGATGTAATTGGGGTAACTAAGCCAAACTAATGGGAACTGAGTTACCATGAGGGGAAAAGTAATCAGTTAGATTACTCGTTACCCTCTAAAGTAACTGCGTTAGGTAACTCAGTTTATTTTAACTCAGTTACTTACATCACTGTATGTAGATAATATAGTTGGTATATATAATGTAAAGTAAATGCAGATAATATGATGCCTATAACAATAAAGATGCTTTCATAGCTATATCCATAATAAAGAAACAATAACGAAATATAATAATGATCTAATAAATATGGCTGAGACATGCAGCAGTCATATAGAAAAAAAAAACGATGACATAAATCAATGAACATCTATTCATGTGAATAATTGAAGACCATAAATACCCATGCAGTCTCTTATTACTCCTGGCCATACTCTGAATGTTGGTGTAGAGGCCCCCCTTTCCCCCCCTTTTTTTTTAATGTGGGGGGGGGCTCTAGCGTCTGTGACGTAACAGGCACAGGGGGGTTTAGGCACCCGGTTTTACTAAGAAGCATATGGGAGTGATATAGTGCTATTGGTGATCGGTGCCCCCAGATGCACATTTGTGGATTTGAGGACCTGGTCAATGTTAGGTTTAGGATAGAAGTTAGGATAGAAGTTATCAACTCACCCCAAGTTATCGAGAGATAAATAGGCCTGGGAAACCGAGGACCCCTTGAAACGGGGCATTTACGGATATGGAGGGGAGGGGATTTTGTGGAGTCGGCCGCTCGCCACCAGAAGACATTCTCTTTCTAATATATTTATGAGGAGGTGTCGAGCTGGGGGGGAGACACGGACCCCATGTTTTTTCCCTTTTTTTTGTTTAGTCATATAAAATATGGGTGCTTGATCTGTTGGTGCTAATAACAAGGATTCTTGGGGTTAAGTTTAAGCATATCGCTTGATTATATGATGACAGCGGAGGGGTGGGGGGGGACTAGGGACGCTCCTATGGAGCTTGCCCTATCAAAACCTCACACATAGGCTTCACACAGACCCCCCAACTTTTTTTGGGGGGGTATATGTGACTATATTATTTGGTATTAACCAATTTAGTTGAATCAAGAGGGGAGAGAGGGAAGGGCTGGCTTTACGTTCCTCAGCCTAGTACCCCTTTTTCCCCTTGTGTGTTTTTATTTTTTTTTTTTTAATTCAATCAATTTTTTTTTATTTTTTTGTTGTTTTTTTTTTTTTTTGGTGTTCTGGTAATGGATAGTCTTAAGGTGTTTTCACTTAATGCCAAGGGGCTAAATACCCCTGAGAAACAGAGAATGCTGTTACATGATTTGAAGACTAGTCATACAGACATAACGTTCATACAGGAGACCCATTTTAGGGAGGATAGGTTGCCTATCCTTAAGAATAGATTTTTTTCAGTGACATATCATGCCACTAATAAGATGGCAAAATCCAGAGGTGTATCGATCCTCCTATCTAGTAAACTTTCGTGGGTATGCAAGGAAGCATTGTTGGATGAAGGGGGCCGCTTTGCATTTATAAAAGGGTCCCTTGGAGGGGTGTGCCTTACTTCAGCAATAATCTATGTGCCTAATGATCACCAGGACATCTTTATCCGGCGAATTTTGGCCAAATTGACAGACTTTACAGAGGGCCCACTGATTCTGGGGTGGACTTTAATGTCTCCCTGACCCCTAAAGTAGATACGTCCTCGGGAAAGTCATCTGTCTCTATAGGCTCCCATAAACGGATTAACCAAGCTATACACAATGCCCAACTGATTGATGTGTGGCGTCTTTAACACTCGGGTGAAAGATATTATTAATTTTATTCTCCTCCCCACAAGGTCTACTCGAGAATCAATTTTTTCTTAATGGCGTAGGGAGTGTGGAGTGAGAGCTCTACCTGAGATACCATCCTTATACCTTATCCTCTGGGGATTTTCGGACACAATCACCCAAAACAGTAGCCCTGAAGAACAGTGTACATCGCGGGCTCCATGTCGCCACCAAAATGGGCCTCAGAGGCCGCTGCTAAGCTGGCCAAATACCGCCATGAGGGACAGGCAGCCGAGGAGGAAGATGGCGTCGGCCGCGTGCAGGCCGCGGAGGAGTCCACCTCCGGCGACACATCCAAGATTCTGGAGGCAGTTTCTGTATGCCAGACCACGCTCACTTCAAAGATAGAGGAGGTAAAAGTCGACATCTCCCTCATCCGCCAGGACATCCAAAAGCTGCGGGACAGGGCCTCCGAGACGGAGCGCAGAGTAGCCAGAACGGAGGCGGACATTACCCCGCTCCAAATATCTACAGAGCAGCTACAGCATCAACTCAGCACCGTCCTCCATAAGCAAGACAATATGGAGAACCGGCTCAGGAGATGCAACCTCCGCTTCGTGGGCCTTCCGGAACGGGCTGAAGGCTCAGACCCCCCTACCTACTTAGAGAATCTCCTCATCAAGACATACGGGAGAGAGGCCTTCTCTTCCACCTTTGTTATAGAGCGCGCTCACCGCCTCGCAGCACGTCCTCCCCCAGACGGTGCTCCCCCGAGAACCTTCATTGCCAAACTGCTCAATTACAGAGACCGGGACACCGTGCTGCGCCTTACCCGTGAACGCGGGAACATCCCGTTCGGCAATGTGACAGTCGCGGTGTTCCCAGATTTCTCCGCCGAGGTGCAGAAGAAGCGTGCGCAGTTTACGGAGGCGAAGCGACAACTGCGCATCCACCATTTACCGTACGCAATGCTGTTCCCGGCAAGGCTTCGAGTGACCCGCGATGGAAAGGCCCAGTTCTTTGAGGACCCCGCTGCCGTCATATCCTGGCTGGAGCAACACGAGGCACCCGGTTCGGCCCACAGATGAAGCCCGCAACCTACACCATACAGCTGCATCCATGATCTGCTCGGGGGGACCGTGATCGTGCTCATCCGCCTTCTAAATGTGAGTGTATCCCCTCCTGCCGCCTCAACCCCGCTCTAACCCGATCCCCTGACTATGCCCTTAGGCGCACTGCATGCCCGGTGAACACCCTATCACTCACCAGCGCTCCCATGTAATCGGCATGGACCCTCTGGTAGCAGACCTGGAATGATCCCCCTCCACCGCCCCCTGCCGCTGACTTACCTGAGCCGAACCAACGGATGGATAACCTCACGAACTACAACAAACCAATACGCTGGTCCCTCGCTCCCAAGCAGACTTGCCGCCCGCCCGCCGAGCCGCAACCATGGCATGAGCACCCATCCGTTGACATGTGTGTCCCACCATTATCCTTCCCTCCCCCCCCCCTTCCTATGCTTACGAGTTTGTACGGGGCCTGTTGGACTGGCTGCTGCAGCCCGCCGCACATCCGACTCTGTGCCCCCAAACGGTGGCACCACACTCCCCACCAACACCCCCCCTGATAGCCGGATTCCCCCCACTACCAGATCTCAAGTATTCTCAGGCACCCCCTCTCCCCTGTGTATTTTGAGTCCTCACTCAGACTGTACGCACACCCTATATACCACCAAGCTGTGAGCTTTACAGTGTGTCCCCCTGCCGCCCCGGCACACTGCCATGGTCACCCTCGGGACCGAGGACACCTGTGCTATTGACTCTTTGAGCTGGCACTTGTTTGAAGCTGTTATAGTTTTGTTTCCCTGGCCAGCTATCACTACCACGGATGTGGAGAGTGATTGTTTGAACACTATGCCACGCTGGTCCAGAGATGGCATGTTACCATTCACAGTTTGTATACTTTATGTACTGTTTACTTACTATCTGATATGCATAGCACTGTTTACCACTAGGATGCAATGTATGAGTGACCCCCCCTGCCTCACCGAGACACGGGGGGTACAACCGGAGCATGCTGAACCCAGGTCAGGCCACGGTGATCTCTGCGGGACCACTAACCCTCTTACCACACCAGGCGTTACCAGTGTAGTACTTGATAGCACCCCTGCACCCCTCAATATACCACATGGCTACGCTTAAAATAATTACCTGGAACGTCCGTGGCCTATGTGCTAAACCCAAGCGCCTGGCAGTCCTCACCCACCTTAAACGCTTGCGAGCTGATATCTCTATCCTAGTTGAAACACACCTCACTGGCCAATCCCAGAGGGCACTGAATAAGCCATGGGTAGGTTGGTTATACAACGCTCCCCACACCTCCTACTCTCGGGGTATAGCTGTCCTCATTGCCAAAACAGTACAATTTCAGCTGCACGACCTGCAGCTTGACCCACTGGGCAGATTTCTGTTTCTTCACTCCACGGTAGGTGGAAGGGAGCTATTAATAATAGCATTTTACATACCCCCGCCCTTCCAATTCCACGCACTGCAGGAAGGACTAGCCTTCATGACCAAATTCCCTACGGTACCTGTTATCTGGGTGGGCGACTTCAACACGACGATTAACCCCAGCTTAGACAGACTCAGCACGAACACCCGCCACCCCCCCCCCCCCCAATACACCACCAGATTTGGCAAATTTGCAACTGAATTCGCCATGACAGACACCTGGAGATACAAACACCCCACCAAGATAGCCTTCTCCTGCTACACCCCATCGCAGCAGGCCATGTCCCGTATAGACATGATCCTACTCTCCTCCGCTCTGCTACCTGATCTTCTGGATGTGGGATTCGACACCAGGGTGCTCTCGGATCACTCTCCATATTGGATGACACTGAAACTACCCACTGCCTCTCCCCTTCGGATCTGGAGATTGAACCCGTTCTGGCTCACGGTCTTGCCTGATTTAGACACCGTGCAGAGAGAATGGATCCATTTCTTCCACATAAACGAGGGAATGGCGCCTGCCGGGTCAGCCTGGTAAGCTTTTAAGCTCCACGCCAGACTCATCCTATCCACGCGTATAAATAGGCACAAATCCACATCCAAGATAATACTCCAGCAAGCCGAAGAAAGACTTGACTCCCTTGAGCAAATATTCCTCGCTGATCCCTCAACGGCGAACGCTTCCCTTCTCCGGCTGCAGTCCAGGCTGACCAACCACTTACACTTTGAAAAGGCAAAACAGGGTATTTTTTTCTGTAAACAGCGGGTATATGAACACAGTAAACGTGCGGGTAAGCTACTAGCATACATGGCCCATCTGGATCATAGCCCTCCAGTGGTTGTTCGGCTTCGGACTGCAGCTGGGGAGGTGACATCGGACCCGGACTCGGTGGCGGAGGAGTTTAGGCTATTCTACTCCAACCTATACACCTCTACGTCACGCCACACGCACACCGAACTCTCTCAGTTCCTGCACCCCATCAACTTCCCCACACTCTCCCAGACCCAACGGTCTATCCTAGAAGTCCCTATCACCTCTGAATGTATAGCGGAGGCACTTGCCCTTCTCCCACACTCCAAGGCCCCGGGCTCGGACGGCCTGCCCTTGGAGTTCTATGCCCAATTTCAGGAAGTCCTCGTCCCCAAGCTGCAAAAGCTCTACACCCACATATTTGACGCTGCCACCCTCCCCCCTTCCATGGGGGAGGCTCTCATAGTACTCATCCCCAAACCCGGCAAAGACCCCCTTTACCCAGAATCTTACCGCCCCATCTCCCTCCTCCAACTAGACGTGAAAATATTAGCCAAAATCCTTGCCCTGCGACTCAATGCAGTCATACTCAGCCTGATCCACCCAGATCAGACTGGGTTCATGCCCAACAAAAATACCACTTTCAACCTCCGCAGACTCTTTATGAACCTGCAGGCTACCCATGACAACACTGGATCCAGGGTGGTGGTGAGCCTGGATGCCGCAAAGGCATTCGACTCCGTTGAGTGGAGCTATCTCTGGGAGTGCCTACACAGATACGGCTTCGGCCCTAAATTCATAAAATGGCTTCAGCTCCTATATCAGGCCCCCACTGCCCGGATCCAGGTCAATGGTAGAATCTCAGATTCTTCCCCGCTGTCCAGGGGCACTCGTCAGGGCTGCCCGATCTCCCCCCTGCTTTATGCCCTGGCGGTAGAACCACTCGCCATCGCTATCCGGTCCCACCCCCACATCATGGGCCTCCGCTCTGGATCTCTCGTCGAGACTATCAGTCTGTACGCAGACGACATGCTGCTGTACCTGGAAGACTCAGGCCCCTCCCTCGAGGCGGCTCTGGGGCTGATAGAGCAGTTTGGGGAGTATTCCGGGCTACAAATAAACTGGACCAAATCCCAGATCCTTCCAATCGACCTGGGCGCCCCGTCTGCATCTCAGGCAGCACTCCCACTTGTTAGGGCTAATCAAATTAAGTACCTAGGTGTACAATGCTCCAGAAACCTGATGGATTATGTCAACTTAAACATAGAACCCCTGTTCTCCTTGCTCAAAACCAAAACCCAGGTGTGGTCCCGCCTTCCCCTGGGGGTGATGGGACGGATAAATCTGGTTAAGATTATCCTCCTCCCCAGGCTGCTCTATCTGTTCTGGCATGCCCCCCTCAGCATACCTCCTAGAACCTTCAAGTCAATGGAGGCCATCCTCAACACATTTGTGTGGGGCGCATCCCGCCACAAACTCTCCTGGGATACTCTGAAACGCCCTGCCCACCTCGGTGGCTCTGCCCTTCCAGACCTCCTCCTGTACTACATCGCGGCACAATTGTCGCATTTCTACTACTACAATCATACAGACAAAGACCGCTATATCACCCTAATCTGCTCACCACACTTTGACCAAGTCATCCATCCCTTCCGGATCCTCATGCGTGGTACCTCTAGACCCCTTACCTCCAAACATACCATGCTGTTTCACCACTGCAAGGTGTGGCGACAAGTCACCACCATCACCAAGGCCCCTGCGTTCCACACATACACACCTCTGTGGGATAACCCCCAACTCCCCAAACTGCACACCGTCCCAGATCAAAACCAGTGGATAAACAATGGCATTATTTTCCTTTTCCAAGTTCTCTCACACGGTAGGATTAGACAGTTTCAAGCCCTCAAGGACGAATTCAACCTCCCCGGCCGCATGCTTTTCCGCTACCTCCAGCTCCGCCATGCCCTCAACTCCCAATTCGGTGAAACTATCCCCAGACTCGAGGCCCTACCAATCACGAATGTGGTCCGCGGTCAAGACCCCAAGAGATTGACCTCCTTTTTCTATAACCACCTTATAACGCCAGCGGCCACCGAACAGGCATTCCACCTTAAAACTAAGTGGGAGGCGGACCTGGGGGTGGTTGAGGACCACGACTGGGAAGATGCATTAGCTGCCTCAAAAAAGGTCTCCCCCAAACTGTCAGACAGGCTCACACACCTATATATGCTCCACAGGTCCTATCTCACCCCCACCCGACTGTCCAAATTCAAACCTGATACAAGCCCTTCATGCCCCAAATGCGGTGACCCACGAGGCACCTTCTACGACCTGCTATGGTCATGCCCAAAACTCCAAGAATACTGGTCTCAGATTGTCAAGTTCCTCCACGATCGAATGGGGTCTCCCTTGACCCTGTGCCCCCGCCAGTGTCTCCTCGGCATCCTCCCCCTCCCAGAAGAGGAAAAACATCTCAGCACATTTCTCCAGGAATCACTTTTCCTAGCCAGGCAGCTAATCGCTCGCACCTGGATCAGAGCAACACCTCCCACCATCCAGCAATGGAAGGGGACGATCAATGCCACACTCCCCTACAAAAAGGTGCTCTACAAGCACAGAGGATGCCCGGCAAAGTTTAATAAAATCTGGGACAGGTGGGTAGAGGACTCCGCCACTTGTACTGAACAGAACTGACCCACACCCGCCTAGCTTCGCCCCGCTTAGGCGAGGCCTCCCGTCAACTTCTGAGTAGGCACAGCCCCACCTACCATATGCTCACACTGGCCTGAACCCCCCGCCCGCCATTAGAGCTCAGTCTCGCAAACCACGCCCTCTCCTGCCCCCGACTGCTTGCTCCGCCTGGTCCCCTATACGAAATCTTGGTATACCTGCAATATTACTCTGCTATTATATGCATAGCTATGTCAGATGTTTTACCCTTGATTATGGTGCACAGTTATGTCAGATGTTTTACCCTTGATTATGGTGCATGTTGCACCCTGCATTCGAATATGTATCCGTTTGTGTTATGCTCAATAAAGTTTTTTTTTTATGATAACAAAAAAAAAGATGCCCACTATTACATCTGAAATCAGAGCAGAACTAGATAAGCCGATAAGTTTGAAGGAATTGACATCAGTGGTGAACTCCACCAAACTGGGAAAAGCCCCTGGTCCGGATGGACTTACCCTGCAGTATTATAGAACCTTGCTTCCTACCCTAGGACCCTATATGGTAGATTTATTCAATGAGTTGGGCAATGATAAACCCCTTCCTAGGGATACTTTAAAAGCCTACATATCTGTCATTCCGAAGGAAGGTAAGGACCCGACCTTATGTGGCAGCAATTTCTCTATTGAACGCCAATCTTAAACTGTTTACTAAAATTCTAGCGAATCGCCTAGCAACTCATTTACCAGATCTGGTGCATTTGGACCAAGTAGGCTTTGTCCCTACTAGGAAAGCAAGGGATAATACGATTAAAGTCTTAAATCTGCTTCATGTAGCCAGAACTTCCCTCACTCCCTGTGTTGTTCTTAGCACAGATGCTGAAAAAGCGTTTGATCGGGTCAATTGGCAATATATGTTTTCACTCCTTCGACACCTGGCACTAGGGGATACTATTATTCAATGGATTAATGCAATTTACTCACAACCTATGGCTCAGGTTAAAGCCAATGGGGTTCTCTCTGACTCCTTTTCTATACAGAATGGTACTAGACAGGGATGTCCGCTTTCCCCCTTGCTATTTACCTTGTCCCTGGAACCATTCTTGAATAGAATCCGATTGAACCCAGATATCCAAGGCATAAGGGTTGGAGGAGATCAACATAAAATATCAGCCTGTGCGGACGATATGCTCTTTTCCTTGACAAATCCTGCTATCTCGCTCCCTAACCTACTACGGGAGTTCGAGATCTATGGATCACTTTCCAACTTGAAAATCAACCTCCATAAATCAGAAGCCATGGGATAGAGATACCTCTTCATGTGCTAACTACACTTAAATCTAGCTTTAAATTTAAATGGATGGAGACGGCTCTGCCGTACTTAGGTACCTATATACCTATGGATATGTCACGTATATTCAAATTTAATTTCTCCCCGCTTTTGTCTAAGATCCGTATGCTTCTGGAGACTTGGAATAGCTTGCACTCATGGTTTGGTAGAATTAACTTATTGAAAATGTGCATTCTACCTAAATGTCTGTATTTACTCCAAGCCCTACCAATTAGAATTCCTTTATCTTATTTTAAACAAGTTAACTCACTCTTTACTTTATTAAGTTTGTGTGGGCGTACAAGAAGCCAAGACTTTCTTTTCATTTACCTAAGCAACATGGCGGCTTGGCCCTTCCGAATATCTTAGTATACTATCAAGCAATACACATAGGTAGAATTATTGATTGGTGCCGTCAGTCAATTTAAATCATGGACATCATGGATAGAATAAGCTCAAGCACCCATTCCACTTTCAAGGGCCTTGTGGTGCTATGAACATCTTCAGTCATTACTGAAAAACCATCCTTTAATAGCCACGACGCTTCATATAGGCTTTGTAGCTATTAAAAGACACTCCCTTTCTTCTGTGGACTCTCCGTTGCTTTCCAGATTGGGGAACCCACAATTTTCCCCGTGTCTGTGCCCACACAAGTTTGGCAACTTTTACTCCTCAGGTATAATCCAGGCTTCTCACTTCTCAATAAACGGCAGATGGCCCTCAATTGAGGAATTAATGATGGAGGAGGGCCTTTTTAAATTGAACTTTTGGCCAGCACTTCAGCTACGACATTTTTTGGACACTATACCCAATCCTGGAAACTTTACTCGCCCTTTGACGACATTTGAGGAATGTTGCTCTGGGGATGGCAATATAACACAGGTTTTGTCCAAAACATACTCTATGCTGAACTGCCCGGTAGTTCCATCACATCCTCCGTTTTTGGATAAATGGGAACAGGATTCAGAATATACTAAGACTTGCTTTGAAGTCCTCAGTCTGTACAAAAATTCAAGAATCTAACTATAAACTACTGACACAATGGTACCTCACTCCCCACCTTTTACATCAATACTATCCTGATACTATTGATCATTGCTGGAGATGTGAGGGAGATAGAGGTACGTTACTTCACATATTCTGGTCATGCCCTAAATTGACTCACTTCTGGACGACAGTCCAAGAGGTGACCCAAAAATTCACGGAGTATAAGATTCCTGGTGATCCGGCATTTTTCTTACTGCAGGTCTCGAATATTCCGGTTAAATGCTATCAAAAATCAATTTTAAGACATCTCCTCAGCGCTGCAAAGTCCTGCATTCCACTCTATTAGAAAAAAACAAATACCGCCAACAGCGGCTGATTGGCTGCGTAAGGTAGTAGATATCGGTGGAATGGAGGACTTGCTAGCAGTGGAGAAACATGAACGGGACAAATACTCCTTGATTTGGAATGCCTGGAAACAGTTCATCCTATTTGAGAAAGGGGTAGCCCTCCTTAGATAGGAGAGTTATAAATGAATGCTATGCCCTATAGGTTATGGCTGCCCAGAACCAGTGATACCTAACTCCTTTTTTTTAGTGAATCCCTCAACAACTCTTCAACAATAGGAGCAGAATCCCAAGAATGACCTTCGTTCAGTAACGTTACTGGGTCTAGGCCAAGAAGTGACAGCTTCTAACTTCTGGGGATCAGTGGCTACTCCTTCTGCAGAAATGACATGCCGCAGATAAAAGATGGAAGATTGTTAGAATTGGCACTTCTCTAGTGACAGTTTAAACCCCTCTTTGTGAAGCCACTGCAGTACCTTTTCAAGCTCCTCAAGGGTCTGCCCGACAAGCCTAGGGCAGTCTGGTGAGATCTATCAATGCTTAACAGAAGAGAAATCAATGAATGTTGGCGGGATCCCATTAACGGGCACATTACTTGACAGACAGTCCTTAAAATGTTCTTCTGCCAGCTATCGTTGAAGCCCTTAAGAAGAATTGGTGTACTCTACAACCATCACAACAGATGCATAAGATGTAAGCTGTAGATTTGAAGTAGTTCTGAAGAATCACTGTTTTAAAACTTGTATGGATGCAATGCAAGTCTGCTGAAGATGCTGGATCAGGTTAGGGTGATGCAACATGTGAGAAGTGTAACTAGCATCCTGCACTCAGTAACACAGTCTCTGCCATCAGTACACATCTTGGGCCAACAGGCTTCTCTACAGTCCCAGGATACAGCTGAGGATACTCTTGGTGGAAGGGGACCCTGAGTCTTCCAATGAACTTCAGTGGCAGCCAGCAGTAGTAGCACCTCAACCTCCTTGCAGAAGTTGTCTGGTGGTGGAGAATGTGTCCAAAGCCATACTGCACTAGGTGCTCTCGACTTACAACCACAGGACCCAGATCTCACAGGCCAAACTCCCTATAGGCAGGATCCGATACATAGTGGTCCTCACGCTCTCTCTGCATTCAAAAGCCCCAGACTTTCCTGAGCAGAATAATAAACGCCCATACTTCTCTCCTCCTGAGTCCCATGGTCCATTTGGGACCTGTAGATTATTTTCTTTACACAGTAAAGCGATCCTTGTCCTTGCAAATGACATCTGCCAGGGTGCAGAGTGGCAGCCATGCGCTCCTCTTCAAACTAATTGGCCAGAGAACACTGCTAGAGAGTGGAAGGGGGAGGAAAAGTTTTACACACACACAGACCACCTGCTGCTGATGTGCTCTGTCTCTGAGTACAGCGGTGGCAGGAAGGATAAGAAACCAAAGCTAGTGGCGCCCGGCTACTTACTGTATGCAAATGTAAACATGTGCTATTATGTGCTTTCTTAATATAACAAGAAGCTGTAATTTAGCTTAATGGCCTTAGAAAAACAAAGCTGCATCTGAAGGGGGCATGGCCTACGAATGGAGGAAGCAGCGTGCTAGCATGCTGTTCTCCCAGCAGGGACCCAGGGAGAGATCAGTCACGGGTTGGACTGGATGACTAGTAGCCTGATTACCATATGCTTTAGGCTTGGCTTTCATCCAGCATCCATCTAGTTCAAGTTTCAGCACTTTAGCCATGGCTTCCATCTAGCGCTTGTTCAGCTCTCAGCACTTAGTTCCATCCTCCATCTTCCCGGGCTTGTTCATCAGGGGCGGTTACTCGCTGATGTGATTACAGAGACTGTCTGTGTGCCTGAGCTCTTCCCTGTCCAGCTGTCACCCAGACTTCACCCAGCCTTCATTCAGCTTTCATATATCTTCCATCCAGCTTGTACCCGGCGTTCATCTACCTTGTTTCCCGGTTTCCGTGGGCAGGAAAGGTTACGGTGTTTCTGGCCACCTGTCTGGTGTTACACCCACATACCCGCAGAGAGGCATCCCTGGTTTCTTCTCTGTTGGTGGGCGGACCAGCTCCTCTAGTGCTTCGGCAAAGATGGCAGCGGGACACCACACTGGAGTAACCTGTGCTCGATCCCACTCTCTCTCCAGTACATAGCCCATTGCCAGCTGCCTCACAGGAGCCACAAGAGCCGCGGTTGTCAGTTTCATCACTCTCCCCTTCATCTCCTACTCCACTTCACCCCCCATATTTGCTCACACTATCCCCATGTACCAGCCATGGCCCAGATGAGCGGGATTTACATGTTTTTTTTTAAGAGCTCTGCCAACACAGAGTAAGATGGAAGCTTTTGTACAGCACCCGGAACAGGGATATTGTACAGATATTCAGTCAGTTAAAACTGAATTACAAGCAACACGTATCAAAACATCAGAATTAGAGGAAACTGTTGCAGCTCTGGCAGAGGTGGTTCACTCCCATGATCAATGTATGGATGTGCAGGATTCCCACATACACACACTGTATTCCCTTCCTAAGGATAAAGATAACCGCAATTGGCGGTTGGTGCAGAGGATCTTCCAGCAACGGTCAGAGTGATTTTTACTTCTTTATTAGGGACAACAGAGCCGGTAATTTGGAACTTGATAGGGTTCATAGGGCTCTGGGGCAGTGAAATCTTGACCCAGCCAGACCAAGGGACATCATCTGTTAAATCCATTTTTATTGTGTGAAAGAGGAGATCATGAAGCCAGAGCTAATGGCCCAATTGACTTTAGGGGGGCCACTGTCCATTTGTTGCCAGATTTGTGTTGCTTCACCCTAGAGAAGAGGAAGTTTCAGATCAGAAAGGAGGGCAAGTGGCTAATTATCCGTGATCCATCGGATATTCCAGTGGTGTTAACAACCCTGAAGTTGCCAGAGCTTCCACCCTTTGAGTGGCCCAAAACCTACTCTTTGTTTCAGGGTGAGGGGCATAGAGTCCCTGTTCCTGGGGATCATCCGGGAAGATCAGGAAATGGTCCTTCCACAGACTAATCTTGGGATCGCATTGCAGTTCCCCCATGGAATATAGAATATGAACTATTTTCTGAGAAAGTCATTTTTTTCTTGATATAGGATGCAATTTACCCTTTTTTTTTTTTTTTTAGATATGGAATGGTTAATCAAAAATACTTTTGTTTTTTATGTATTATTCAATAGTGAGCCAAGGGGATGATTGTACATCTTAGGGAGAAAATGTATGCCAAATGTCTTAGCATTCCTCCATATATGGTTACTATTGGCTATCTGCCACAAGTTTTAAGAGGCTGGGGTTTTGTTTTTTGGTTGATAGATGGGGGTTATATCTATCACCTTTGGATCAATTTGTTATTCTGCCATCATAGTCTATGGCAGATGTGTCAGTCAAATATCATATGCAATGGCAATTCTTGAAAGGAGATATATATTGTGTTGTGTGTTTTTTTTTGTTATACATTTGTCCAGGGAGGATTCCTGGACCCTTTTATGAAAACTCAGGTTCTAGGTAAAGTAATAAATAAATATGTTCTATGGGGCATTGCGTTATTGGATATATGTTAGTAATTATGATAAAGGTTGATTTTTCCCCGGGGTCTCACAATGGGGCCTCCTGTATGCGTATCCACTTCCCCCCTGTAGGCATACCAGCCCTCTGGTAGGGCCTGGAGGAAAAACATATTTTTTCTTTTTTTGGATAATTACATTCATTTTTGTGTATGTCTATTACCTCTTCTATTACCCCCTTAATTAGATTTTGGACCCTGAGTAGTCCTGGGCCCAGAGGGAGTTATTTCTCTGTATTTCTTTTTGTTGTGTTTTTTTTTTTACTTCCCTTTTTTTTTTTTTTTTTTTTCTCCCCCTTTTTTTTTCTCCCCTTCTTGCAGCCAGGAAATGGCAACTGACTTGTCATCATTAAAACTTTGATTGTTAATACCATTTACATTATAAGAACAATCCAAAAGAGGACAGATTTTAAATGCTCTTCACTAATCCTGGGTAGATATTATACTTTTCCAAGAGATCCATTTTAGAGCAAATTGTATTCCAACATGTTCCCATAGATACTACTCTAGATGGTTCCATAGTACTGTGTCTTCTACCAAGACTAGGGGAGTCTCCATCGCTATTGATAAGTGCCTGCCAATATTATCATTGGAGCATGTAGCCGATCTCAATGGCCGGTATCTTTTTCTTAAATTTCAGTTATGGAACAACGTTTTTACAATCGCAAATTTTTATATTCCAAATCATGATCAAATAACGGCAATAACATGGTATCTTCATCTCTTGGCAGAATTTGCAGAAGGCACTATCCTTGTAGGAGGGGATTTTAACCTCGTGTTTGAACCTCAGCTGGATACCACTTCTCAGTGTTCAAATATTTCTTACAGTCATTTACGGGCCCTAAGAATACAGTTGTTTGAACATCGATTGCTTGATCTTTGGCATATTCTAAATCCCAAAAATCACAATTATACATATTACTCATCTGTACATTAGTTTTATAGCAGGCTATATTATTTTTTTGCGGGCCACATGTATTGGAATGGAATACTTTTATGGACATTGGGTCGTTCATATGGCCTGATCATTCACCCCTTTTTTGACAATATATCCTCCACAGACCCCGTCCTCTGACTGGTCATGGCTCTTAAATTAAACTCTCCTGCCAGATCCATCTAGTTAGCGATTACAATTTTTATTGCTGATCATTCATGAGCATAATGAGACCACTCTTCCCTTACAATGGGAAGTCTTGAAGCAGTGCTATGAGGAGTGTTTATACAACATGGAGCCTGCCTTAAAAAAGAAAGATCTGCAATTATAGAAGATACCCTGTCTAAGCTTCACTTCTTGGAGACTTCACATAAAAATTCCTGACTCCAGAGCTATTGGCCGTTATATCGCTGATAAGGGTATCATTATTGCAGTCCTTAGAGATTTCACATAGCAGTGGTCAATGTAGACATGCTTTAGGAAGGTATCGGCACAGAAATAAGCCTGGGAGACCACTTGCTCGATCAATACATTCCCGTTTATTCCAGACCTTTTGTACCAAGCATTATGTTGCCATCAGGGGTAATCACGTCAAACCCACATTCCCTCCAACAGGCCTTTTGTGATCATTTTGCAGCTTTGTATAATCTTGCCCCTTCAGTGTCTTCTGATTTAGACTCTCTTAACCGTCGCATACAGGAGTATATACGGGAAATCGCTATCCCAAAACTAGATGAGGATAGTGGAAATTCTTTGGATTCTCCATTCGTACTTGATGAACTATTGGGAGCGAATACTAACACACTGTCGGGTAAAAGTCCCGGTCCTGATGGTTTTACATCAGAATTCTACAAGACTTTTAGGGAACATATAACACCGTTTATGCTTCAGGTGTTGAATAGTATATCTATGACCAATGGGTTTCCAGCTCAGACACTTAAGGCGCATATCACGCTACTTCCCAAACCAGATAAGGATTTAAAGCTGTGTTCGAGTAATCGTCCCAAATCTTTAATGGGGGTAGATGTTAAAATCGATGCCAAACTGATTGGATCACGTCTTCAACCCCTTATCCCAAGTTTGGTACATACAGACCAAGTTGGGTTTATCCAGAGGAGAGAAGCGTGTGATAATACGCTTAAATCTCTAATGCTCATGGATTAAGCTCAATCAGTAAAAATACTAGCTTGCCTTCTCTCTGCTGATTCAGAGAAGGCTTTTGATCATGTTGGCTGGCCTTTTTTGGCACAAACCTTGATGCAAACTGGACTAGGGCCAGTATTATTGCAAAAATTGATGGCACTCTAAACCAAACCAAGTGCTAATATACGGGTTAACCAATCTTTGGGAGTTGGTGGTATTTGCCCATGATTTGTAGACATGTGCATTCGTTTTTCGTCCGAATGCATTTTCGTCCGAATTTCAGGTATTTTCGTTATCGTTTTAACAAACGATAACGAAAGTGCAGAATCTGAAAAACGAAAGATCCGACATAAACAAATGCTTTCTTTTCATTTCATTGTGACAACAGTTCGATATAGATAGGAGATTCGACGCTGACAATAACAATCTGTGTCCATTGAACTTGTGTTGTCGAATGTGCCTAACCTTAACTCTATTAGTCCAAGATTATTCTACATAGAGAGAAAAGATTTGACGTAGAGAGGAAAGATTCGACTTAGAGAGAAAAGATTTGACGTAGAGAGAAGATTCGACGTAGAAAACAGAGTAGAATAAAAATGTATTTTTCGGACGAAAACTAAATATCCGAAACGAAATATTTCAGTGTGCACATGTCTAATGATTTGTTACTTTATGTGACCCACCCTCGTGTGTCTATGCCCTCTATTCTGTATGAATTTCAGCATTTTGGGACCTTGAGTAACTTTAAAGTAAATCCATCCAAATCAGAAATTCGGAATGTATCTCTTTTACCACATCAAGTTCAGGCTCTCGATAATAATTTCCCATTTAAAGTTTGTACCTCAACGCTTAAATATCTGGGTATCAGAATTCCATCAGATCTTACTAAATTGTATATGGAAAATGATTACCCTCTTATACACCACACAATACAAGACCTACGAGAAGTATGATCGTGCATATTATCCATGGTTTGGGAGGATCAACATTTTAAAAATGAACATACCGTGTTTACCCGAAAATAAGCCTGTGTCTTATATTAATTCTAGCAACCAAAAACACAGTAGGGCTTATTTTTAGGGTAGGGCTTGCTATGCAATGTGCTATCTTCTCTCCCCCTCTCCCTCCCTGCATGCCAGGAATCCCCAGTGTGAACAGAGTAAAAGTGCCTGTAAAATGCTGGAATCCTCAATACTAGAGGATTGAGTAATGTGGAGGGTGTGTGTTTCTGTAATAAAATTGTGCAAGTACCTCCATGGCCTGCCTGAGCTGTCTTCCACAACTCTGAGCACTGCAGAGGGAGGGGGGCCGAGATCCCCCACTGACACCTGGGAGATGAAGAGAACAGCAGAGCTGAGTGCCTGAAGAGGGAGGGGGGCCGAGATCCCCCACTTACACCCAGGTGATGGGGACAGCAGTGGAACTGAGCGCCTGCAGAGGGAGGGGGGCCAAGATCCCCTGCTGACAGCCAGGAGAAAAGATCAGCTGAGCACCGCTGTACCGAGGGTATGTGATACGATTGTATTGAAGAGGCACATACCTTTTGAATTGTGTACTACTATAGGACAGTGGATAACTTTTTCCAACCACTTTCAACTAGGGCTTATTTTCGGGGTAGGGCTTATATTGCAGCCCTTCCCAAAAATCTA
>CM053029.1:304589637-304632137 GCA_028564925.1 Lithobates sylvaticus
ACAGCCACCTCCTGGCTGAGGTCTTCCTGTGTATGAAAAAGGGACATAGTTTCAGTTATTTGTTCATCAAAACACACACAATTCTCATCTAGTGACTGGTGCAAAATGTTTACAAATAGAAAACCATACAATTCTCAGCCCTGCAGTTTAGATTCTGGCCCCAAATGTCTCCCACACCACTGTCAGTTGATATGTCAAACACGTTAGGAACTAAGCAATTGGCGATCCTGAATTAAGTGAACATCATTCATTATTCCCATAAATGGTAACAAAACTACTATACCTGGAACAAGCTGGGCTCCTCCACCTCTTCCAGACTGGAAGGCCCAGGTTGCTCCTCGGAAGCCTCATCAGGGGTGGGCTGCGCGCAAGGAAGCGTGGAAGGAGGAGTTGAGGTTGGCTCCGTGACATCAGCCTGGTCCTTCAGAAAATGGAGACTCTGATAGTACCAGAGCTTGGGGACATAGACCTCATCTGCTGAAGTTGCAGTTTCCTCAGACTTCACGACCTTCTTCCGCTCCCTGATATACGCACTCCTCAGGCTGCCAATTTTCTTTCTAATATCATCAACAGTTGCCGTGGGGAACCTTGGCTTGACAAATTCCACAAGTTCCTCCAGGGCTGCGTGCCTCTTTGGTTTGTTGGTGTAATGTGGGTGTATACCCTGCCACAATATGGGAAAATCCCTGTATTTGGCAATGAAGAGGGGGGAGAAAACTCATGTCGTTGAATCCCTTCATATCAATCTCTGCAAGACACAACAACACACAAAACCCTCTAAATTATGTCAGGCTAAACTCTCCTAATCTTCTCCATAAAGAAGCCTCAAGTTCAAATCAGTCTCGGCTAGTTATGTACCAACGTTAAATTGTACCTTCGTTTGTAGCGATCGTCTCGTGTGAGTTTTCTCTCCCCTCGTCTCCCAGATCGTGGCTACGACACAGGCGTGTGACGTTTTATATACACTGCGCATGCTTCAAACTCCGCCCGCCCCTGACGATCTTTCACGTCTATTCCCCACCCCTTCTCTTTACGGCGTAGTGGGGAGAGCACATGGCGGGGACACAGCAGGTGCGCCACAAATATCCCACCAACGAGGAGGAGGACGAGGAAAGTCCGGAGGCAGAAACGTCCCGATCCCGGAGCCTGAAATTCAAGGCCTCCAATATGTCATTTGGAGAAATGTTGGAGATGGTGGACATATTAAAGAGGAGCGACTATGATGGGAAGTATGGGCCTTACCTCAACCCCAATGTCCGCAAGGCCAAGATCATGTCTAAAGTTGTGAGAAGGCTGTACAATCATTTTGGGGTACAACGATCCAAGGAGCAACTGAGGAAACGCTGGTCAGACCTGAAACTGAGGGAGGCCGATCAGTACAGAAAGATCAAGAGAATTCTTCAAAAAAGTAAGTAGTTGTGTTTTGTGTTTGATTTCTTGCTTGCATACTGCTCCATTGTGGTTTGATTTTTACAAAGTTGTACATTCCAAAATGGCCACTTTCAGGTTCGTCTGTGCATTCGATCGTACTCAGCCTCGATCTTTCTGCCACTGTCATGATCGTGTGTGTGCATTCGATCGTACGCAACCTCGATCGTTCGGCCACTTATAATACGATGTTTGGTGTTTTTTTTTGGGGAAAGGAAGTTTGTTCTCACTAGAAATGTCATCAAGAATGTAAAGCCAATTTATTCAATGTAAAGGAGAGGTCACTCAGTAGCTGTTTACCCATCTGGACTCTAGAGCACTAGTGCTGGGACACCCAAACCCCCTTTTTATTATGCTTTTCCACACATGTGCTCCAGTGGATACTAGAGGGGGGTCTCCATCACACAAACTTCTACCAAAAAGCTAGTCAGTTTAGCACCTTTACAAAGTGACTACATTCATGTAGTTGACATTTGTAACTGGCCAAACTAAAATAGTGTCCGTCACTTTCAAGCAATGTTTGTCATTTCCTATTTCTGCCCTCAATAGCTTGTGTTGCTAAATCTTCCTTTTGGACATTCTCATAGGGGAGCGAAAACTTGGGCCGTCTGAGGAAACCCCCAAACCAACACCTCCCAAAAAAGGGGAAAGAGCAGAAGCAGAGGAGGAGGAGGAGGAGGAGGAAGGAGAGATCATCGAACTTGGAGAAATTGTCACCACAACAGGTGAGTGTGGGAGAACACAGCTACTGGTAAGCTAATCCATGTATGGCTGCCTCATTTCCAACACCCCATTTTTGTTTGTTTGTGGTTTTTAGGTGACGTGGATGTTGTGGAAGAAAAATCGCACTTTACCACAGAGAGTGCCCACGTACTCATCGGAGAGATAATGGTCTGCAATCGAGATCTAGATTACATAAAGCAAAACATCAATGATGTTCAACAAAAATTGAAGAACATCATTGATGTTTTAGGAAAAATATGAAAACGCACCAAGTAATTAACACACATTTGTGCCAGCTTCTGAACACATTTGCAACTTAAAAACTGTCTGAAATTTGGAACATGCACACATTGTGTCCACATGTGCTAGCTCCCACCATGGTGGATGAATGGCAACGTTTTTTTGGGGGTGAAAACACTTTACGAACTACGAAAGTGGTTGTGGTGAAGGGGTTGCACCCCCAAAAAACGTCCATTCATCCCCATGATGGAAAATGGCACTTTTGAAGCTTCTAGGCATGTGTTTTACCATCTAATGACCATTTTCAGTCCCAAATTGTGTGCATGTTCCAAATTTCCACTTTTCGGGGGTGACCCCCCCATGTGATGAAGGCAAGATCAAACACACTTTGAACATATAGTCATGTCTGATCTTGTCTTCACTTTACAAAGTTGAACTTTCCAAGTTCCTAGGTTCTGTTTTGCTCCATGCCTGGTTTTACCAATTGCGGAATGTTTGTAAACAATGTTGTAAATAACCAAGATGTTGTCAGTTTTGGCGTGAAGATTGTAAACGCACTTGTGAATGTTTTCCTAGTAAACTTTTATTTTTCTAAATGTGTGGCTTCCTTATTTAAAAAACACAATGCATTATGTATGTAAAATGAAAAGGATATGGGGGGCAATGGGTGTTATTTACTAAAGGCAAATCCACTTTGCACTCCAATTTTCTTTCCCGGGGAACTTTTTCAATGCACTTGTAGAGCATAGCGGATTTGACTTATGTAAATGACACCCACAGTGCTTTGTACGAAAACACGGAGCACAGCATTTTGGAGAATACACACATGTTAGACCTGGTGATGAAAAGGAGTATTTTGGGTGTCAGTTATGCAGTACAAACCTTCTCTAGACCAAAGATTAGGTAGCAAACACACAACATGAGAATAATCTTTTTGGGAAGAAGAGACTGTTACCTCCTTTTGCCCAGAAAGTGCATTCCCACTGTCGAAGGCAAAGGGAAAAAATGTCAAAGTAAAATAAGCTAAAAAGAAGACTGAAATGACAAGAAATCATAGGTTGGTTAAAATATCAGATTTATTAAAAAATGCCTCTCACACATCGTCAGGCAGAGCAATGGCCCCCCTACCCACAAAGTACTGCATATATTGGTCCCGGACCACACGGGCATTTAGAGGGGGCAAGCCTGGACGTGCCACTCGAAGGGCTGTGAGTTCGGCATTTGGAGGGCCCTCCACATCTGGGCCAACGGGCACCACATAGTTCCTGTTATGTCTTTTGAGGAAGTTGTGCAATATGCAACAGGCAAGAACTATGTGGTTGAGTTTGTATTCCGCCAAGTTAAATGCCGTCAGGAACAGGCGGAAGCGGCTGGCCAGGATGCCAAAAGCGTTCTCCACAACTCTTCTGGCTCTGGACAGCCTGTAGTTGAAGACCCTCTGGTCCGGGGTGAGGGTCCTCATCGGGAACGGCCTCATCACATGGGGAGTCAATGCAAACGCTTCATCTGCGACAAAGACGAAGGGGAGTCCTTCGGCATTCTCCTCTGGAGGTGGCAAGCACAGACTGCCACTTTGGAGACGCCAGTAGAACTCCGTGTGCGTAATGGCCCCACCATCCGATATCCGGCCGTTCATCCCCACGTCCACATACATAAACTCGTATGTTACCGACACCACCGCCAACATCACTACACTATTAAACCCTTTATAATTATAATAGTAGGACCCCGAGTTGGGCGGTGGGACGATGCGGACGTGTTTCCCATCAATTGCCCCTCCGCAGTTAGGAAATTCCCAACGGCTGGCAAAGTGGGAGGCCACAGTCTGCCATTCCTGTGGCGTGGAAGGGAACTGTGGAGTGAAACAAGAAAAAAAAATTAGTCACTTTGCACCTAAACATTGCAAGCAGATTAGACAATCAACATCTTGGAACAAGAGCATTGTATAAAATTGGAGGCTGGAAAGTATTTGCACAGAAAAGTAGAGGCTCCCCTTCACAGATTACTCACCCCCCCATCAATCCCCCCACTTCTGATGGGCCATTGGCAATAACTAGGGGTTTTGGGGGGGGGTGGTGGACAGCTAACCCTCTGCACTTCATTGATTGGCAAATGGCTCAATAATGTGGGCTAGTTTGGCCAGACCCTCTGTACTTAACACTATTGGCAGGCCACAGGAAAGATCAAATAACATTTCAGCCCGCCCCCCCCCCGCCCAAAAAAAAAAGGCAGGCACAGTGTGACATTATTAAATTACCAAGCAAGCTAATAGGAGGGAAAGAAGACAAAAAAATAGGAAATGGAATGTATGGAGGCAGCCCCTTGCACTACATGCTTTGCTGAATTCATCCCTAAAGATGCGCACTATAAAGAGGTAGGTATATAGTGTGTATGGACCTTGGGAAAGCCAGCAGATAAAGGATTGGTACCATCTGACAGAGCAGTTGGGGGAGGGGGTTCCTAATGAGTTTCCCCCCCCCCCACCAAAAGAAAAAAAAAAGGGGGCTCTACATGAAGTAAACCACACAGCAAACATTTGTGCATATTTTAGGGGGTGTTTTGGGGCAAACAATACTATGCAGCAGACAAAAGACATTGCTTAAGTGACTAGGCCATAGGTGTCTATTGGGGCAGAAGAGCATGCTGGGGAGGTAAGTGAAGGGAAAAATGCATGAAGGAGAAAAGGGGCACAGCATATTAGAGCATATTGCAATCATGGTAATTAGGGAAGGAGGTCAAAAATACAAGTCATTAGCAAACAGAGCATACATAGAAGGGAATAGTAAAGTAGAAATGTTACCTTAATATAGTCCTCCTGCAGGACCTGAATGATGGCAGAACAGGTCTCTGGAATAATGATTCCCAGGGCCTGGGGAGAGATACCTGAAGAGAACTTCAAATCCTGAAGACTTCTCCCTGTCGCCAAGTACCTCAACGTAGCAACAAGCCTCTGCTCCGGAGTAATGGCTTGTCTCATGCAGGTATCCTGCCGGCTGATAAAGGGGGTCAGCAAAGCCAAAAGACGGTGAAAATCGGGGTCCGTCATCCTGAGAAAGTTCCTGAAATCATCAGGATTATTCTCCCGGATCTCACGAAGCAAAGGCATGTGTGAGAACTGGTCACGCTGAAGCAACCAATTCTTGGTCCACATACTCCTCGTCACTATGTTCATGGACGGGTCTTGGCTCAAAGCTAAAAGCCCGACACCAATTCCGCGTACAGCACGAACTCGGCGACGAGTACGCACGGGAAACATCGCTCAGAAGGTCACAAAAGGTCGGCTGGTCAGAACGGACAAACAGAAAGCACCGATAAACAGCAAGGCCTGAAAGAACGAAATGAATACCAGCAACGAGCAGACAATAAGCAGTGCAAATCAAAGCGTCCTATATCAAGATATAGGCCGCAATGACCAACAAATGCGAACTGACTACACGCACTAGTAAACAGATACGCACGACAAGCACAAACTGAAGAGCAGTAACGATCTGAGTCAGAAAACTGAGAAGCGCGAATCTTAAGTCACCAAACTTCCACTAACTCTCGATAAACACGGGATCAGCAGAAGGAGCCCAACGGGTGCCTGACGTGGTGCTGAACTTCCCTTTTGTAATCTCGTGGACGACGACTTACGTCACGACGTTCTTCCAGACCGGATATTCCGACAACGTAGTCCGACCGTGTGTACGCAACACCAACATCGGACAAAGTACGTCGGACAAAGTACGACCGACCTGGTCCGCGGATTGTCCGAGCGTGTGTATGGGGCTTTAGACGAGCACCGAGCTCGTTCCCTCTGCTTCCTTGTTTGTATTGAATGCCTCTCCTGTCCCTACGCGTGGCGTCATGTGACTTCATCCCCTGATTTAGTTGCATATGACAATTTTTTACGCATCCTAGATACACTAGACACACTTATCCTGGAGCGGTGGATCTCTCCATACTACTCAATCACTCAGTCGCATTTTTAGCCTGTGCACACTTGCACTAGCACTTTAAGGATTTTATATTTTGTTCACCATCTACTATGCACTTTGGAATTGTTTATCTATAGACGCATTTTTACCATATGTTCACTTATATGATTTTATATGTATATCTGATTTTTTATTACCTGCTTATGGTGTTTTATTAGTAGTTTTATTTAGGTGCTATTAGTTCAATTTACACTCTCGCACCTTAGTACTATTTACAATTCTATTATTATATATATTTTTACCTGGGTTCACCAATAGCAATTTTTATTAACCTGTATTGGTCACACCATACCTCTTGTATAGTAAGGGAATTATATATCTTAACTCGCATTACTTCGACTTAATAGTCGCATCATCAACTATTATTGTCTCATATGATTGCTACACTTAAAGGGTTTACGTCTTTATCCCATTACTGCCACCTTGTGGTAGATTTGGCCACCTCCCTGGGGAACAGCGCAGCACCACCCCCACTTCTATATATCTCTCTGATGGTCAGATTGGAGGAAGCGGGATATACTGACGGAAGCACTCTATCGGAGTGTGGGATCGTCACAGTTCTAATACTTACAAATCAGCTAAGAATAAATATGAAAATATTTCCTAATGGCGATTGCCTGGGATGCGGTGGAAATGTGACTTGGTGAGAACTCAAGGGGATAAACAGAAAGCAGATTCAACATGGGTAAGCAATCCATGATGGCGTCCAAAGTAGTTGTAGTTGAAAGTTGAAAGAAGTTTAAGTATGCATTATACTGATAAATTAATAATAAAAACAAAATCAAAATGAGTAATAAGTATTTTTTTTTTTTTTTTTTGAATGACAAGTAAATGTCCAAGTATAAAAATATATCACTTAACATCCCTTTTTTTATTGCCAAACCCCTGCCTTGACTCCCGACCCTATCCCGCCCTCTACTCTCTTTTATTTTACATATCTCCCTGATTGCTTAAACTCTCTCCAGATCTTCCATTTACTTTCAAATCGTTCTATTCCCTCCTCTCCACAAAAATATTCCATATTGTAAATCTCGTCTACTTTTCTACACCAGCTTCCCATCTTAGGGCTTTCCTTCTCCTGCCATTGCCAGGGTATTAAACTTTTAGCTGGGAATTCTTACCCCATGAAATAAACACCTCCATGGATGTTCCACAATCTCTATATTAGTAATCTCTTTAATTACCTGCCACACTTCTCTCCAATAGATTTACATTTTTGGGCACGTCCACTATATATGGGCCATCGTTACCACCTCCCCACCCTCCCACCAGCATAGGCGTGAGACTTCCTTTTGATATTTTTAATTCATTTCGATAGTGTTACTATCTATTGCCGTGGAATGTGTCATCTTAGAAAATTTTCTCTTCCTTCCCTAGTTCATCTTCCTACTTTGTTATGAATGGCGGTATTTCCGGCCCCTCCAATCTCACAAGCAGTACAAACAGGGAGAAGAAGAATTCCCCCAAGAAAAATGGCAGGAGACCTGTTGCTTAATTATATAATAAATTTTAATATGGAAAAAAAGTGGATGTTTTTGATAAACTGCCCTCTTATGTTAAAACACCTCTCTGCGCCTATAGAAATGGAGTACTTGCGACCATATACTTTAAAATATAAATAATAAAGTAAAATTTTGTATAGAAATCAAATGTTAAATATAATAAAATATAAAACACTCGCTAGAAGCAGCCGCTTAAAAGAATAATCAGAAATGTAAAAAGGCAATAAAATAAAGAGAGATAAATATCCAAAATCTCCTAAAATATTGCAGCAGTGCTAAAATTCTGATTAAATCAGTCTGAATACTAGGTGAATATAAAGCAATAAAAGTTCAGCAATATCCGTGATCAAATGGGGAGAACAGTCCTAGATTGTTGCTGTGCAGTCTGTTTAGAGCCATCCGCCAGCACACTTCACCACATGCGATAGGTTTCCCCTATGGGGATGCACTCACCAGATATGAAACAAATATAGGCATGTAATCTCCAAAAACTCTCCACTCCTCCTCCACATTACCAGCTCTCCCAATCTCAGATGTCAGTCAGCACATGTAGAGAAAATAATGTGTTCCCATAGTGTGATATTGCATAAACGTTTTATTGATAGTCCTCCCCAATGACAAATATAACAAACCCCTTTGTTAATAAGCGTACCAAAATTAAAATAGATTAGGGCAAATGTAAGATTGCACTCTGCCTGTATCGTCTGTGTCCCCCTTCCGGATCCTTTGAATGAGCCGAGTTCCGCTTGGTATAGCAGCGCTGCTCTTCCTGTATTGGGTCCTTGGAGTGCAGACATGGAGCGCATACGTCACTTCCGGTTGTTTGGTTTACGTCTTTGACGCGTTTCGGCACTTCCGACTTCATCACGAGGGCGTCCTCGTGACGAAGTCGGAAGTGATGAAACGCGCCAGGGACGTAAAGAGGGGAAAGCCATAGGGAAGTCCCCATGACGTCCCCATGCATCAGAGGGGGCGGGGTCACCAGGTGGGGGGGCTTCCAGATTCCGATAAGCCCCCCGCCCGCAGACCCCCACAACCACCAGCCAGGGTTGTGGGGACGAGGCCCCGGTCCTCATCAACATGGGGACAAGGTGCTTTGGGGGGGACCCCAAAGCACCCTCCCAATGTTGAGGGCATGTGGCCTGGTACGGTTCAGGAGGGAGGGGGGGCGCTCTCGTCCCCCCCTCTTTTCCTGCGGCCTGCCAGGTTGCGTGCTCGGATACGGGTCTGGTATGGATTTTGAGGGGGACCCCACGCCATTTTTTTTGGCTGGGTTTCCCCTTAAAATCCATCCCAGACCTCAAGGGTCTGGTATGGATTTTGAGGGGGACCCTACGCCATTTTTTTTTGGCCTTCGGGGTCCACCTGCCTCTCTTCTAGCGTGAACCTTACTCCTCTGGAAAACCCGATTGCCACTCCCTTAGCCCCTTTTGTAGTAGAATCTCCATAGAACCATCTTGGGAAATCCTTTGAGCTTAATTTGTTTTGTGGGAGATATGAGTCTCCTGCAGAAAGACTACCTCTCCAGAGAGTTGATTACTTTCTCTTAAAATGTTATTTATTTTTGTATATGTATTTAACCCCCATACATTATATGTCAAAAAGTTCACCTGTGGTCATCTTTGCTCGCCATGCTCCCCTCTCCCAATCCTATTTTCTTTACTCTTCCCGAATTTGAATTCAGGATAGTTAAATCCACATAATGGTGATTTCTGCTTTGGTGGGGGGGTTCAGCGAGCCCGGAAAGATCAGCAGCTCCACGACATTCCTATTTCCCACCCTTCCCTTCCCCCACCCCTTCCCTGCCCCCCTTCTTTATGGGAATTCTGGTCATTCCTTGACCAATGATCCAAGGCCTACCACTCCCTCCTGCCTTGAGATTCTTTCCCATTGAAGTTGAGCTCTGAATTAACCTTCTGGTCTGAGCTGCTACCCTCTGTACTCAGAGGTGCCCCTGAGCCCACCCCCCTCCCTGAACAGGTCCCATTTTTCTTCTTAGCATCCTTTTCTTTTCCTCCCAGCTCCCCCCTCCCTCCTCCGTCAAACACTCTTCCTTTCCTTCCATGTTTTCTTCTTAGTTACGGCTTTTTTTTTCTTTGCTAAGGCTGGATACCATTGTTGTTGTAGTTTACTGTTTGTAGTTCTCTCAGTCTTTTCCCACCAACCGGGAATCTCTAAGGTTGGCATATCTATTCTTTTACAAAATGTGTCCGTTTCTTCTGGGAACCTTAGGGTTGCTAAGCAACCTTCTTTTCGTCCTATTAAACAGGCTGGGAAGCCCCATGAATACTGGATCCTGTACTTCTTCCTTTGTTCTAGTAACAGTTTTAATACTCTTCTCCTTGCTAATGTTTCTGTTGCCAGATCAGGAAATACCTGTAATACTATTTCATTATGTTTTGCGGGGTGTTTGGCTTTGAGGCTTTCCCATATCTGTTCTTTATCTTTATAGATCTGGAATCCCGCAATCACGTCTCTAGGGATTTCTCCTGCGATATCCGCTGGTTTTCTAATTCTGTGTACTCTTTCTAATATGATTTTTTTCTGTCGTTGCCCTTCCCAACAGTGGGCCAAATACTTTGTCCATTTTATCTTGTAGAACTTCTCCCTGTATATCAGGTAGGTCCCTTATTCTTAGGTTTTTCCTTCTGTTGCGGTTTTCCTGATCTTCTATTTTGTACCTCATATACCTCTGTTCCCGCTGCAGCTCCTCCATCTGTTCCTTAAGTTCTTTTATTTCTAGCACTCGTACTTCCAGTTGTTCTTCTGTTTCTTCAACTCTCTTTAAGATCTGGTTCAGATCTGTGTGCAATGTTGCCATTTCCCCTTTTAAGGATAGTTCCAGTCTGGAGAACATCTCATCTTTCGTTGGAAGTTGACTTTTTGTTCTTAATTCTGTATCATTTATCTGCTCTTCATTAATGGTCATTGAGCTGTTTGCTCCCACAGATATTCTGCCCTGTCCTCTTCCCCGAGGCTCACCTATAGGTTGGTGTACGTAGTTTAAGGTCAAACCTCTTTTCTTCTAATTTTAGTCTAGACTAATTTTAGTGACCACGTGTCTTGTTAAACTCCCTTCTGCAAAAAGTTTTATCCCTATTGTGGGGTCACCAGTACGGGATTTATAAAGTAAAATCATATCTCCTCTCAAGCGTCTCTTCTCCAGAGAGAAGAAGTTCAGTGCTTGCAACCTTTAATTAATATCTTCCAGACCCTTTATTAGCTTAGTTGCCCTTCTTTGCACTCGCTCCATTTCGAGTACATCCTTCCTGAGGACTGGTGCCCAGAACTGGACAGCATACTCCAGGGGTGGCCGGACCAGAGTTTTGTAGAGCGGGAGAATTATCGTTTTATCTCTGGAGTTGATCCCCTTTTTAATGAATGCCAATATTCTGTTTGCTTTGTTGGCAGCAGCTTGGCATTGCATGCCATTGCTGAGCCTATCATCTACTAGGACCCCCAGGTCCCTTTCCATCCAATATTCCCCCAGAGGTTCTCCCCCCAGTGTATAGATTGCATTCATATTTTTGCCACCCAAATGCATTATTTTACATTTTTCTACATTAAACATTTGCCATGTAGTTGCCCACCCCATTAATTTGTTCAGACCTTTTTGCAAGGTTTCCACATCCTGCAGAGGAGTTATTGCCCTGCTTAGCTTAGTATCGTCCGCAAATACAGAGATTGAACTATTTACCCCATCCTCCAGGTCATTTATGAACAAAATAAATAGGAATAAATAGGATTGGTCAGTACAGAACCCTGGGGGACCCACTACCCACCTCTGACCATTCCGAGTACTCCCCATTTATTACCACCCTCTGACCTTGCCCTTGTAACCAGTTTTCAATCCATGTAATTTTAAAGGTATATCTTTAACAGTTTAATAACGGTTTAGTAACAGATTTTTAACCGCTTTAACGGTTCCGGCAGGGTAGTTCAGGCAATACTGCTAGGGGTATTAAAAAAATTGTAGTCCTGTTAGTATCTGGATCCCAGCTTACTGCCGGATCTTGCCATCTTACCATCCATCCAGTCCCGCAGGCCCCATTTCACTTAGAGGACATAGAAGTTACAGTGTATATAAAGGCCTATACAGTCTTCTAGCCATATGTAGAGTATGGGAAGGGGGGGTCTCCCACTGAGCCAAACTTCCTCTCTCTCCCAGTTTCCTATAAACTTTTCAGACAGTCTTTTCTATGAGCCAGTCTCTCTCACAGACTGCTTATAGTCTTCTGGGGTAAGTTACAGTCCAATCCACTTCTTAAAAAAAAAATGCCCCCCCTCTGTGCCAGGAATCTAGCTGGAACAGGTACTGGTACAGGTGCGAAGTTCAGGGACTCCTTCCAGCTCCAGATAGTTCTTACTGGTCCATCTGCAGCTTCATTAAGTCCTGGGGCAGTGATTAATTCAGGAACTAGGCAGGGGGTCTGGTGCCTGCCTAGTTCCGGAGGGAGGGGGTCGGAGTCGGCTCTTTCACAGAGCCGTTTACGCTTCCTCCTCTCTCTCCGTGTCCAACTCCTCTCACTTACCCCCCTCTCTGGGCTCCACTTGTTGCCGCACACTCATTCTCTCTCCCTCCTATTTCCGCCTTTCAACTGGTGATTAACAGCGCTCCCTGCTCTCGTTCCTCCTGCTCACCGCTGTAAATCACCACCTGTCATCGGTATACCCCCAGACGGCACACATCGCACTGACCCTTCAGATGAGGTTCCTCAGACACCACAGCTTAGGGCTCAAGGGAGACTGGTAGGTGGGAGGGTGAATTCGGGAGGATGTCGGACAGAGCCGGCCTCTCATATTACCGTCCGCATTCAGGTTATGGAGAGGGATTTCATGAGCTCAGCAGCAGCAACAGCTGACCGGCGCCATCATCAGGCTCCTCCCTCCTGATCGCTGCTTCTACTATTTAACCCCATGGGCCAATCGACAGTCCCTCCCAACACCATGCGCATTCAGTCAAAGCGGGGAAGCACTCAACAAGTCGGCGGCCACAAAGGAATCACCCCCCTTGAAATAATCACATGTTGCTGCTTTGCAGCCTGAAATGAAGTTAGACACAGTTTTTGTTTTATTTAGCAGTATTTACTAGTGCAACTTTTAACATCCAAGTAATATATATAACACCAACACGTCAGAAAAAATAAATCAGAAACCGAAATCAGAGTTGGAAAAAGCATCACCGCCCTGTGTCAGTATTTAGTTGAACCCCCTCTTGCTTTAATTACAGCCTTTAGTCTGTTGGGATATATCTCTACCAACTTAGAACATCTAGACTTTGCAATATTGGCCCACTCTTCTTTGCAGAACTACTCGGGTTTAGGTAAATTTAATGGTGATCGTTTGTGGACTGCAGTCTTCCACTCATTCCCCATATTTTTAATAGGGTTTAAGTCTGGGCTCTGACTAGGCCATGCAAGTACATTCACCTTTTTTCCCTTCAACCACTGTATGGTCACCTTTGCTGTGTGCTTTGGGTCATTGTCATGTTGGATGGTAAACCACCTTCTTCCCATTGACAACTTTCTGGCAGAGGGCAGCAGAATTTGACAATATTTTCCCCCATCCATTTGTCCTTCTATCCGGACAAGTGCTCCAGTCCCTGCGGCAGAGAAACACCCCAAAGAAGGATATTACCACCTTCATGCTTTAAGGTACAAATGGTGTTATTTTGATGGTGAACTGTATTGGATTTCTGCCAGACATATTGTTTGGTGTTGAGGCCAAATCATTTAAATATTAGTCTCTGACCATAACACATTTTTTCATGTGGTTTCAGAATCTTCAAAGTGCATCTTTGCAAAGCTCAGTTGTGACTACATGTGGCCTTTCTTGAGGAGTGTTTTTTTTCTTTTTGCAACTCCCCCATACAAGCCACATTTGTGATATTATCACATGCCAACTTAACCACTCTTTGTCATAAATTCCTGCAACAGCTTCAGAGTTGCTGTAGGCCTCAGCGTAGCTTCTCTGACCAGTTTCCTCCTGGCTGTTTCATCCAGTTTGGAGTGACATCCTGATCCAGGGAAGGTCTGTGTTGAACCAAATACTTTCAACTTCTTAATAATAGACTTTACTGTGCTTCTAGGCATTGATAAAGCCTTGGAATTTTTTTGTATCCATCTCCTATCCCAGAGACCTGTTGACAGTGCTTTGCCACCCATAGCGGATTGTTTGCTTCAGTTGCACTACCAGGGACTGCAATGCTCCATGCAAGCTCTTTTCATGCTGGGTTAATCAAAATGACCACAGCTGATCACAGTTATAAAAGTCAAATGGCCTTTTGTGCAATTGAGAAAGTAATTAGCGGGGGGGGGGGGGGGATATCCTTTTTCCAACTCAGTGATTTTTTTCGGACATGTTGGATAAAACAAAAACTATATGTCTGTCTTTATTTAAGGCTGCAAAACAACAAAATTTGATTATTTTAAAAGGGGGTGATTCTTTTCTGTACCCACTGTATGTAAGGTTGAGTTAACAAAATTGCCATTTGGGAAGAGATAAATTCATTTTTTTCATAAGGTTATGTGTACACTCATGAAGGATAGGCTTGTAAATTACGTTATTCTGTGGTTAGCACTCCCAAAATCACGCCTTAGATCAGGGTGTATAAAGGCTTTAAAAATCAACCTATGGACCCTTGAAGCTACCTTGTATAACAATAAAAAAGATAAATATGAAACAACAATAAGTCTGGATGTAATTCACCATTAAATTGTTACTGTTCCTTTTTATAAAATGTGTGTGTATATATATATATATATATATATATATATATATATATATATATAGAGAGAGAGAGAGAATTTAACCTGGCATATAAAATATGTGATAAGTGCATTCAGGGGGCTATTCATAAAAGCTGGAATCAGTTTGTACACCAGTGCTTTAGTAATCTTTTTTTTTTTTTTTTTTTTTTACAGCTCATTTTTTTTTTGCCCCATTTATTTATTTATTTGTTCCAGAAGAATTTGTCAGTTCACCCATTTTCCAGGTCACCATTTGCTATCCATTTTATAATCACTTTTAGTTATGTTTGATGTATAAAGAAAAAGGTTCCATAGTTAGTATGGCATTATGATAGTGGAAAATATATCAATGTTTGCCAAATTTGTACCAGTTTGGCTGCAGTTTTCATAATTGCTTTTCAGAAAATACCTTTTTTGATACAATTTTGAGCTTACCACTTATTTGTAGAGGCCCTTAGTTACCCTTTCGCAGTGTTTTGTACAGCTTTCCATCTTCTCACTGGTATCTGTCTGCTGAAGTAGGCATTTGCCTTGTACTACAGTGATTGACAAGCTCTGCACTGAAAGTATCCTGCCTGCAGAATATCTCATTCTGAAAATGTCACCACTTTATAGTTAAGAAGTAGTCAGAATATAGTCAGGACAGAAATAATAACAAATATGACATAAATCTTTCTAATATACAGTATATATTCAGCCTGTACTAAAGCTATAAGGAAGTCAGTATATAATAATAGTAATTTCTTGTCTCCATTTCTTGTTTCTCAGCAGTTTAATTTAATCTATCAATTTGGAGTGCCAGGAAGGAAATACTAACTTTATTCTTATATGTTACTTAGAGAAACGCTTAGGTACAGTAGTTCTGATGCATGCCTGATGAAAGATGTATGATTCCATGCTGCTAACACAAATATTTTCAAAGGTTTCCAATGTGCCTTTTGCTGTTTGTGTAGATAATAATTAAAAGGAATACACTTATAATCTGCATCCAATATCACAAACTCTCATGCAATAAAATGGTATTAATTAACAACACTTTCTTTATTGCTAAGCTCCAGTCTAGTAATGATGCAGACTTGAACAGAACTGTTAATTTCATTAGAATGATGCCATTAGATTAGAACTTTTTTCTATGACATTAAATTAAAACAAAAAAGGAATCCACTATTCCAGAAAGAAAATCATTTTTGATTCTGTTTTTTTTTTTTTTTTTTTTTGTCAGATCACTCTAGATCTGAAATAAATTCCATATCCTCTAACATTTCTCAGTTTGCAGATAAACATCTACAAAGTCACATAGTTTATCTTCCTCATACCTAGAATATACTACAGATTCCCTAACCAAATAACCCTATAAACCATAACTTTACAGCGTAGTTGTCATTTGCTCATTTCAGATGACAGACAATATTCTTATTATAAAAATTGAAATACCTTTTATTAGTAATGCATTTTCTTTGTCTCATCACTTTCACATTATGTCGTTAAAGATTTTCCTTTATTGAAGTCATGGACTAACTTTCTAAAAAAGTCCAGCTGAATGTGAATAAATACTACTTATCTTTCTTAGAAAGAAGAGGATGAGAATGGAAAGATAGGACAGTTGCTGAAGCTGGCCATAAATCCATTCCCAGACTCTAAAATTGTGATGGACTGTCTCGGTACTAATAACAAGCAATGTAAGTATTATAAAAAAATATTTATTACATAAAAAAATGACATACAGGGTACATTAAAATAACAATTTTGAAGAAAATTATAATTGAAAAAGCAAATACTCAGGGTTCTCCACCCAACATGATACTCACCCCAACATTATAAATTTAACTTCCCACCAATTGACCAAGGATGAATCCTTGGTATTACAACTTGGTTTGGATTTTTGTCCACTCAATGCACTTAAAGTCACTGAGACTATTAAGGATGTCTATTTATTTGCCCGCAACCTTACCTTCAAATTCATTTTTGATAAAGATCAAGCACAATTAAATCTTGAGCGTGAGCTTGCGGAACGCACAAAGCATTTCAGTATGGATGAGTTTCGTGCTCTCTGCGACCTCATGCTCCTGAATGATGAGGGTGCAGTTGAGGACATTGATGCCTCACCCGCCCCCCAAACCGATATAACCTTGAATCCAACTTGGCAATTTCGCCTTCGTTCTCATAGATTCCCGATCTCGTGATCTGTCCTGCGGTTTGGGCATTTGTACATGCTGCCATTAGGGATCTCAAGCAACAACATTGGCACGATATTCCATCCAAACTTACTTAAAACTCATAAGAATGCTCAAAATCCTCCCGGTAGACGGATCGTCTCCGGAATTGGCTCATTGACCGATAATGCCAGCAAATTCGTAGATGCGTTCTTGATGCCCCATGTTTGCAGCCTCCCTTATTTTATTTGTGATACTACAGACCTCCTTAAACATCTTGAGGGGGCCCAGATCCCTCTGGAGACCCTGCTTGTGGCGATTAATATCAAGGCTCTCTACTCGAGTATCCCCCATGAGCAGGGGGTCCTGACGGCTGGTTCCTTCTTAAGAGAACAGGAACAGACCTCTTGGCCCCTCAATCGTTTCATTTTACAAATATTTCATTTTATTCTGACCAAGAATTATTTTACTTTCAATGACCAAATGTACTTACAAACCCAGGGCGTTGCCATGGGGACTTTGTTCGCCTCTTATGCAAATTTATATTTAGGTGGCTGGGAAAGAGACATCACTTCAAACGATCGATTTAAAGAATTCCTTGAACAGGTACTATTATGGTACAGGTATATTGATGACCTATTTATAGTCTGGATGGGCACTAGAGATACAATTTAATTGTTGAACAAACAACCTGATGGTACATTAAATACAAATTATTACCGCAAGCCAACGGCTGGCAATACCCTGCTTCACGCCTCCATTACCCACCCCAGTCCCTTGGTGAGGAGCATTCCAGACGCGCAGTATTTGCGCCTACGGAGAAATTGTAAACTGGAGACTGACTTTAGGATTCAAACTAATGCCCTACGGGACCGTTTGCTACTTCGAGGCTACTCACACACTAATCTGAGGAAAGCCTTTAATAAAACATTAGCCCGTTCCAGAAGTTCTCTCTTATAAAGTAGACCTAAACCCACACCAACAGATACAGTCTGATTCATTACCACATACTCTGCTCACCATAATAAACTTCGAACAATTCTTTCAAACCATTGGCACTTACTCGCGGAACATCAAGTCCTAAGCAGACATGTCAGATCTGCTCCGGAACTGGTATTCCGTAGAGCACCCTCATTAAGAGACCGGTTAACTAGTAGCCATTTTTCATCTACACAGAGACCTAAGTTAGGTCCGAATGGCACTTTCAAATGTGGGGATTGCCCCTGCTGCCCTTGGATCTTTGAGGGCAAGAAGTTTCTATTACCCAATGGGGAGAATTTTTTTCCACGAAACTTCTCTAATTGAGGTACCAGAGGAGTAATATACCTTATGATATGTAAATGCCAAGCATTTTACTTGGGTAAAAATCAGAGAACTAAGACAGCACATTGGCGATCGACTTTAGCACTCCGGTAATAGTAAATTGACCACTGTGGGTAGGCACATTGGTTTTTACCATCGTTATGATACCACAGTAATTTGGTTCCTTGGTCTTGCGGTGGTTCAACAAAATCCCAGGGGAGGCTACTGGGATAGGGCAATCCTCTAGAAAGAGACTTTTTGGATCGAGCGTCTTAATGCCACCGCCTTCCCTGGATTGAATGAAATTATATCTTATAAGCCTTTTCTGTAACAGAGCACTATTTAGGTTTTTTTCCTTTCCCCCGTTCCTCTTCCCCCCTTCTCCCTCTTTCCTCCTTTCCCTCCCCCCCCTTCCCCCTGGCCCTTCCCCTTCCATTAACACCCTCCCCTTTCCCGTCTCCACTTCCCTTTCCCCTTCCCTTTTCCTATTCCACCATCTGGTGTAAGTTCCTAACTGCTTAAGTATTGAATGGAATCGATCACTGATCCAACTGGATTATTGCTCGATTGTTGCCTTATTTGTTTGCTGTTTTGAGTCTGGCCCAACTGACAATTGAATAAAGATTTCTGTACTGTTTATAATTTTCATTTTATTATTTTCTATGTTATATTTGATTCTGTATACTGTTTTGATTTTCCAATTAAAATCTCTTTTTGTATAAAATTGCTCCTTTGGCTGGAGGGCCTTGATGCTCTTGCATGATCCGGATATTTTTTCCTCCAACCGGCGACATGTGACTCCCCTAGGCTTGGGTGCACTCCTTTGAGTCCATTTTCTATACAGCTTATTGTACACAGTAATGGGAAGTGCCACATCAAGATTTAATAAAGCAAGAAGATGTTGTATTATGGCACCAAACAGATAATATAGAAGATTTTTCAAAGATCATTTTATTTAAAACTAAAATAGCTAATTGTATATAAAATACCCTTAAAAAAAACATTTTATATCTTTGTATATAATGTTGGACACTACAGCAGTAATTTAAACAATGTTGCCTCAAAGCAAAATTAGCATAAATAGGGGTAGGTACCATCATCCCATAATTGTATAAGGAAAACAAAAAGAAGCTAAATCAAGTGCTACTCCAAATAGTACCCTAAAGCATCAATGGTGGTGGGGACTATTACGGTACCCAGATATAACAATAGAGGTTGTAAAAATATATAACATTAAACACATATTAGAGACAATACAAAAATATGCAAAACATAACAGTAATTGTTGAGTAGATCTTATATAAAATATTCTAGGGTTTACAGGTTTACACAAGGCCCCACAGGTAAGTGGGGACACGATGTGGGGTTTGACGTATTCCTCGACCAGTTTCACGACTAATGCCACTTTCTCAAGAGGTGTCACTCATAACATCTATAGAAAAACATAGTTTTTAAATCATCATGTATTAGTTCAACAATATAACAGACAATTAGTATCTTGGAGTATTTACATAAAGACCTGTCTGACTCACCGAAAAGAATACCCTTTAAAGTAAGGAACGGCAATAGAGACACCCTAAAATAGGGTGACCCCCTGGGGGCAGACACGGGGGGCCAATAGAAGTCGGCTAGAAAAAGGACATTAACAAAAAGATTTTCAGTGAATGAAGAATATCAAAAACTGGCATTAAATGATTACCCATGAATAAATCGAGTGCTCTGAAAGAAAGGAGAGAGAAAGAAAAGGGAAAGACAGGGAGGAAACAAGGGGGAAGAAATGGAGGGGAGGGGGATAGAAGAGTGAGGAAAAGGAGAAGAGGAGGAAAAGACAAGAAAAAAAGGGGGGGGGGGAGAGGGGCCACAAAAAGTCCAAAAGTGGACAAGGGGGATTGAAAAATAAGACTGGAAGTAGTGAAGACACCCAAATATTTCAGAACAAACACCAAAATAGTCCATGGGTTAGTAAAAATTGATGGGTATAAAAATCCCAACTTAAAAAAAAACAATATAATAACATACCCAATGTAAGCCTTGACATTTTTTTAAAACAACCAGGATGATCAGCGCCCTCTGTGAGTACAAGCTCCAGATCCTGATCGCCAAGATTTGGCAGTCAGTTCGGGGACATTTGCTAGTAGAGATCTAAAATAAAAGTATAATATGGTTATAGGCCAATGAGTCCGTATAGGACAATCCAAGGTAAGAATACCCCATGAACCTCAATTAGTCACATGTTAGTGGTGGGCCATAATCACCACATCCCACATAACATGGGGTTCTGGAGGGGAGAAAAATACAATACTAAATAAATAACAACAGAGATTGCAAAAAATGCACAGCTTTGGAGTTTTTACCTTGGTATAGCAGAGAGAGCATCAAATCCTGGTTGTTTGCCATTCTAAAATGGCGCACAAATGCACACCTTTTAAGCCCCAACCCGGAAGTATGTCCGACGACATTCGACATAGCCCTCGATAAAGCATGCATCATGCAATGCACACGTAACACGCGATGCGCGCGCACCAGTCAACGATGCGTGCGCATCATCCCTCACAAAGAAGACGCGATGAGCGTCATAGATAGAAACAGGAAGGGGAGAGAAAGGTGCGCCCGCTTGAGAAAGGCGCAAGCGCACCTTCACCTATGCGCCCGGCAGAGATATTTCCGGGTCCAGTCCTCACAGTGCACACTCGTCAGTAAAAAGATTGCGCACGCACACTTCCCTCAGAAAGTGACGCCGATAGCGTCAGCGAAGAGATTGGCAAGGGCGCGCCTGCTCAAAATTGTAAAGCAAGTCTGCCCTCACCTGGAGGTACGCGAGTCCACCACTGGGGGAGAATAAACTCCTCATGCCACCCCCACTAGGATCATTAGGGAGAGGCAGGTAATACAAACAAATACAATATGTGAACATTGAATGGTATGGAATCAGGGCATGTACCGAACCATAGAGGGTGGCAATGTTAATTGTCAAAAACCTCTAAAGTTTGGCAGGCCCTGATGTGTTATACAATCTAATAATGATATTACAAAAAATATATAAAAATTTCTTCAATCTGAAAAAGTCTCACCAATACTTCTATAGCAGTACAACACAGTGTCTGAAAGAAGTTATAAGAAAGTTACAAAAATTATCAATAGACAAAACAGGAAGTAATGTTGCGATTTTACCAAATACAGATCAATGGTAATTTGCCATGGAGAGAGAGCATCTCTAAATATCAGATACATAAATACAGAATTGATGGACACAGAACTTGTTCAAACAAGCGGAAAGAAGGGGAGAGAAGAGATTGAGCAGACGGGGAGCCTATTCGAGTATTACTTAAAATATTTATATGAATGGGCTTCATTTAAGCCCGGCGTTATAAGGGCATTGAGTCGTTCAGTCCAGGTTGGAATCTATGGTGAGTCCCAATATGTCGACTGACAGTCGTAAGTTTACCATTGGTAGAATAAAGCCCCATACACACGGTCGGACTTTTTCATGGATTCTGTCCGATCGGACAATGTTGTTGAAAAATCAGACCGTGTGTATGCACCATCGGACAGTGTACGTCGGTTTGTCCGACGGACAAAGTCTTATCTCCTGCTGGAAAGATTTGCCGTCAACACGGTCCGATCACACCAAATCCGATCGTGTGTACGGTTGTCCGACCGGACAAAGTGCTACGCATGCTCAGATCACATTACAAGACCAAAGCTATTGGCTACTAGCCTCTACGTAGTCCCGTCGTAGGCAACAAACGTCACCACGTTCAGAATGATCGGATTTTCCGACAACTTTGTCCGACCGTGTGTACGCAAAACCAACATCGGACAAAGTATGACGGACATGGTCCGACGGACCTGGTCCGCGGATTGTCCGACCGTGTGTATGGGGCTTTACAGAGATGGTCACCCAGTCTCTGTCGCAGTTCCCTAATAGTCTTGCCTACATAATAGGCCTTACAGGCACATATCATCAAATAGACAACTCCTCTAGTGCCACAATTGGCATGTTGAGTAGGCGAGAAGTTTTCTCCATTAGGGAGAATAAATGATTGACCCTCCAATATCCATGGACATTTTGGAGAATGTCCACATTTACAAGTGCCACGGGGCCCTCCATCAAAGGTGGGTAGGCCTTGTAGTGGCTACTTGTAAATTTATTCCTGAGTGTGCTGGCTTTCCTGAGCACCAGCTCAGGGGTTGGCCTTACATATTTACCTAAGATATCGTGTTCTGTTAGGAGATGCCAATGTTCGGACAAGAGATTACGAAGCTGCTGGTGGTGAGTAGAGAACTTTGTCACAATTTTAATAGTTGAGGGTTGTTTGGGACGTGGAGGGCCATAAAGCAAAGAAGGTCGGGTACGAGCAAAGGCCTTATTAAAGGCCTTTTTTCAAATTGGTTTGACTATAGCCTCAGACCAGAAGGCATTCACGTAGGGCGTTGGCCTGTGCGCAAAAATCCCCGTCCTCTGTGCAGTTACGTCTCAGTCTGAGGTACTGAGCGTATGGAATACTGTGAACCAGAGGACGGGAATGTGAGCTGGAGGCATGAAGAATCATGTTGCCTGCTGTGGGCTTACGAAATAGGTCTGTAGTAAGTTTGCCTGATGGACTCTTGATGATTTTTAAATCAAGGAAAGTAATGCTGGATTCATCGACTGTATAAGTAAAATGTAAATTAAATTGATTAGCGTTCAAGATGTTGATAAAGGCTTTCAATTCTCGCTTGGTACGAGTCCAAACTACAAGCAGGTCATCTATAAACCTGTGCCAACACAGTACATGGTTCAGGAATGGATGTACAGATTCATTATTAAATATGGATCTCTCCCAACCTCCTAAATATAAATTTGCGTAGGAGGGGGCGCAAGATGTGCCCATGGCAACACCTTGGGTTTGTAAGTAAAGTTGATCCATAAAAAGAAAAAAGTTTTTGGCAAGTATGAATTCCAACAGCTTCAGTATGAAATTATTCATGGGCCTTGTCGTGTGATCTTGTTCCATTAGGCTGATTTACGAAAAGATTTGAAATTTTCACACAATAAATGAATGTGAATATTCACAACATAAATGAGGGTACACATTATACTAAAAAGGAAAAAGAGCCATATTAGAAAATCTCAAAATTAATTAATACTTGTTATAGTTCTGTCATCCTCTTTGATGTTCTTTCCAATATACGGTTATATAGAACACTGAATATTATGAGAGTAAGAAAATAGGGCTGGGGGGGTGTTTAGTCACAGACTGCCATTCTACATAAGATATTTGTAATGAGTCTAATTCAGTAGACAAACAATATACATCTCATGGCACCTACACCTTTTGAAACATAGACAAAGATAGTGTAAGAAATTCTGATAATTTCCAAGCTTCTACAATAATTTTTCATACGCTTTGAAAATAAACAATAGGAAGCTGAATTGATGTTTCTTAAAGGGTTGTCGGTTTTTCGCTTTAATAGTGTTTTCCATAGGTCTTTGTAAATGATCTGGCCTAAAATTGATGTGTCCTAAGCTAGATTCAATTTACTTGTGGGTAATCAATATTGAATAAGAAAATATAATAGCAAAATAATAGCAGTGATACTAAAAATCACCTCCCTTCAAGTGAAAAGAACAATCCATAAAAAAATAACTATACTCCCTTATTTACTATTAGGAATTTTCACATATAAGATTACAAAAAAGAAGAAAAACAATCAACAGTTTGAAATAGCCAGGACTTTAAAAATACTAGACATATAACAGCTGTTTAGCAGTCAAAAGTTCAGAATAACATTCCATATTAAATGGCGCAACTCTTCTAGTAATCAACAAGAATATTACTCATGTAATGTATTCTATTGTCCATCCACTGCTGCAAGATACAAAGCAGAATAATAGAGTCCTGCTTGCTGTCTGGGCCAATAGTGGCACTAGCAGGTGGATAGCACCATGTCAGTGTAAATTATATTAGGAAGTTTAGACCAGAGACATGAGAGTTAACTAAAGCAGAACTCCAGTCATAAATAAAAAAAAAAAAAAGCTTATTAAAAAAGCTGCTTTTGCTGTAATATTTGCTTGAGGCTTGGAGCTCTCCTCTACAATACTTTTCTACCCCAAGACATCTTCAGCCTTTTTTTTTTTTTAACAGAAGGGGCATCCTCAGCCTTTAAACTTGAATTAACAGCCAGCATCATTCAACCCTGCTTTTCTGAGCTTAGGCTGTTATTGTCAGGGAATAACAACCAGCCATTTGGCTAGAAAAAATGTGCACGCTAGAACGGCTATCAGGAATGCGCAATAATGCGTGCAAGAATGCGCGAACGGGCACGATGTATGTTGGGACCAAACGGACTATTTAAGAATGCTTCTGCCTGTTCTCTATTGCTGACTGGTCTTCAGCTGTTCCCTGAGTCCTGTGCACCTCCAGTGTGTTCCATTGGTTGCTGACCCGCCTTACTCTTGACCTGATCTCGGATTCTGTCTTGTCGCTAGTTCCTGACCCGGCTTGTTTCTGACTTTGGCTCTGCTCGTGATTTGGTACCTCGTTGCCCACCTATTAATGACCCTGGCTAATCCTATGACCACATTTCTGTCTCTGATCCTGGCTTACTGCCCCATTCGAGTGTCTGCCCGGCTGTCTGCTGCTGCAGTTCTGCTCCCCGCTGAGTGCTCCTGCTGCAAGTCTGCTGAGAGCTCTGACCAGCCACATGTCCCTGCCCCACAGCGCAAGTGGAGTGCTTCCTAACCTCAGCTGAACTACTGTGATTGGCTACTGTTCCTGATGTGATGGTTTTCCTGCTGCCTTGGAACCGCAACTCCTGATGCAAGTTCCCCGATCTACATCTGCAGGCACTTGTGTTCCTCCTGTCCCTCGGTGCCCTCTGTTTCACTCTCAGTGGGGCCTGGGCTGGAGATATAAGAGAGGCCGACCTCATCATTTCAGTCTCCTCTCAGGTATGTGACAGTTATGTTGGTGCTCCTAATTTGTACTTGCACAGTAAAGGATAAGCAGCCACTAATGAGCTCATCTCTCTGTCATTCAGCTTTCTCTTACCATCAGCATGCTTCCTGTCACTGACTGGCTTCTTGTGTTACTTCTTCAATTCACAGCCTAAACTCTGCGGTACTGCAAGGCCCATAGCAAATCAAATTCAGGTACTTTCACAGCCTGCATTTAAAGAATATATTTAATTGTATATTAATGGCTACAGAACAGCATTAGTCTGAGTCTTTGATATTTACCTAGAGTTCAGCTTTAAAGTGTAACTAAGTGGAGTGAGAGGAAATAGAACATCGGTCCGTTTTTACTGCTGTCTGTTCTCCCATTACAGAGATTCACCCTCTCTATTTGTCCTGTTTACCATTATCATCATTAGTAAAAACCAGATGTAGCCGGACACACTTGTGGGGAGCTCCGCCGAACATCCTGAAACTAATCCTGGGAATCCGTTTCCATCCGCCCGAATACCACCCTGACTAAGCCCTGCAGACCCCTGGCAACCACAGGCACCGAATCTTACCCCCCCAGAGGACCCGATGTCGACCGCCAAACGACACACGCCGTCTCGCAGCACGGACCTCATGGGCCATCATGGCGCCTCCACACAGCGCTCAGCGAAGGAAATTCACAGGGAGGCAGATGCAAAGCTGTTCTCCATGCCGCTTTCCTCCGATCAGCCTCTCCCTCCAGCTGCAGCAGAGGAATCAATGAGAGAAGCAATGGAAGCTGATGACACAGTACCCCTGGAGGATTCTAACGGCGCCATATTTCCCTGGGACGCAGTGAGTACTCCTAAAGGCCTGCCTACTAGGCCTCAATCCCTGCCCAGCCCTGAAGGGGAAAATGAACCCACACTTAGGGACATTTTTGCTGCGGTCACCTCATGTAATGCCTCGCTTGCAGCACTCACATCTGATATTAAAGGGGTAAAGCAGAAATGACATTTCTGCGTCAGGATACACAGAAGCTAAGAGAGAGGACAGCTGCTTTGGAGGGGAGAGTGACACAAATCTAACAATTATAGTAATTTGTTCAATTAGAGTAATGTCTGAGGTGCAATCAAATATAATTGAATAATACTTTGCATTTTTCAATAACTACAAAATGCGTCTTGTTATTTCTGTAAGGTACCTGTAAAAGATTATGTCCAGAGTAGAGCTTTGGCTGGGAGTTGAGGCATTTAGTGTAGTAAGGCAGGTCAGGTCAGCAACAAATCTTGACAGCAAGATACAAAGTCACAATCCAGAAGCGTGGTTGGAGGCAGGCAGGGTCCTACACAGGCTGGCAAGAATTGTCAGGCAAAAAGAGGAATCTAGGAGACCGGCAGAAGCCAAAGTCCAGAAGTTCAGTAGATCAGCAGTATATCACACACCCAGGGAAACAAATCTAACAAACGTGCACAGTCCACAAAGTGTGAGCATTGGATTGATTGCATCTGGAAAATAGGTGGGGCTAGAGTGCATTAGGAGCAGAAGTACTATGCAAGGTGTATACTGCAATACTTCCCAGTGGTGTATACTGCAATCCCCCAGTGGCAGAGCGAACAGAGCCACGGCCCAAAGACAGAAGGACCCAAGCTTAATCCCAAAAACATGCCCAGGCCCATTGACAATTTCTTTGGCAATAAGGTTGATTAGTTCATTTTGAATGTCCTTCCCCACATAATGTTGGAAAATGTCCTTATTTTTGATCCTCTTCAGATGTTCCTTCATGACTACATCAAAGAGGTCAGCATTTCCAGGAGTTGTAGTTAATCTCCATTATTTTTTTCCAAATGTAAGCCTTCTAGAAAGTCCATTCCAGTCACTTAAGGCGAAAAGATACGAGTTAGACCTTTCATGAATGGAAAGATTTTGAGATAAGTTCTTCCAATCATTACAGCCTCCATGTGTCAAATGTGTAGTTATTTTAGTTACTTAACAACAAAAACAAAATACTTTGTTCAACTTAAATAAATAAACAAGCCAGTTTCTATTACTTGTAATTTGCTTTAGTAAATTGTCTATTGGGTGCATCTTTGGGGAAAACAGAATTAGTTTTTTGCTTTGCAGGACCTTTCCTGACAATAGTATTTCTTATGCCGCGTACACACGAAGGGATTATCCCGCGGGATTGTCCGCTGGACTAAGTCCACCGGATAATCCCCTCGTGTGTGGGCCTTCGACTGACTTTTTTCCAAAAAATCCGGCGGACTAAAGTTTTAAGTTTTGTTTTAAAATTATCAAAAAGGACGCATGCTCAGTAGCAAGTATGTCACGGAATCGCTCGGTCTGGTAAAACTAGCCTTCGTATTGAAGCTAGCACAATCGTCACACTGCTGATTCTTTGATATTTTATTACAGCGGAATTTGTATGTTATCGTGCTTGAAGAATGTTTTTGCCTTGCTGCTTATATATTCACGCAGAGTCCTCCCGAACGTTTTTCTTCCTCATTATTTAGTGAACTTATATATATATATATATATATATATAGAGCGAGATATATCTAGATCGAGATCTAGATCTATCACATTATATACACACACACATATATATATATATATATATATATATATATATATATACAGTGGTGTGAAAAAGTGTTTGCCCCCTTCCTCATTTCCTGTTCCTTTGCATGTTTGTCACACTTAAGTGTTTCGGAACATCAAACCAATTTAAACAATAGTCAAGGACAACACAAGTAAACACAAAATGCAATTTGTAAATAAAGGTGTTTATTATTAAAGGTGAAAAAAAATCCAAACCATCATGGCCCTGTGTGAAAAAGTGATTGCCCCCTAAACATAATAACTGGTTGGGCCACCCTTAGCAGCAACAACTGCAACCAAGCGTTTGCGATAACGTGCAATGAGGCTTTTACAGCGTCCTGGAGGAATTTTGGCCCACTCATCTTTGCAGAATTGTCCTAATTCAGTTACATTAGAGGGTTTTCGAGCATGAACGGCCTTTTTAAGGTCATACCACAACATCTCAATAGGATTCAGGTTAGGACTTTGGCTAGGCCACTCCAAAGTCTTCATTTTGTTTTTCTTCAGCCATTCGGTGGTGGACTTGCTGGTGTGTTTAGGATCATTGTCCTGCTGCAGAACCCAAGTTCGTTTCAGCTTGAGTACACGAACTTGTCCCGGCATCCTCCTGGGTGAGCTCCTGTGTCAAAAGAAAATAAAAAAATCAAACACATGTTTTTTTGGTTCTGGCCTCCTCAATCAGACAATTGTAAATTTCTTACCGTGCAAATAAATTTGTCCATATATCAAAAAGGCTATCATTTGGACCCCAGCATTTTCCAAGCAGTTCACCAATCTTTTTTTAAGGCATTTTTGCCCACTACTGTATAGTTATATGTATACATATGTAGCACCAACCCTTTTTAGAAGTGGGCGCTATTTTAATATTTGGTTTGTTCAGAATTCTGAGTTGAGGGTGTTAATTTTTTGACATTTTTACGTTGACATCAGTTTGTCTGGCCTATGCTGGAGTTCTGTCTGGTCCTAGGTGAGGTGAGGCACCTGTGACAGGCTCACAACACAGTCTGGTTGGACACATTATGAGGTTACATTTGCTCGGACACAATCAGTGGGAGCGTCTGGCCCCACTGTGTACTTTGGGAAGCGGGATTTGAGATGCTGAGGTCATGTGTTCAGGCTTGAGCTTCACTTTAGATTCCTGGTTCTGGTCCGCAACAACCCCACAAGTGTTCCTGGGCCCAGGAGTGTCTGCTGGCCCTGGAAGCCGGGTCACCCTGACCAGCCCCAGAGGCCCTTGTTGTCTGTGGTGGGGATCCATCCGTTCCCGAGCCTCAGAACTGGCTAGTTTGAGGCACAGCAATTGAAGGAGGATTCTGAAGTGTCCCCGTGTCCTCTCAGGATTGGAGAGGCATAGCGACTCGTACCAGCGAACACGGGGGAGGGGGCTCTTCGGAGGAGGGCAGTGGGGCTGGCTGCTTGTTAGGAGCTGAGATGTATGGACACTAGTGAATTGCCATGCCCTACTGTTTTGCTGCAACGGCTGAAAGCTAAACGTAACCTCGGAACTGTTGCAAAAAAACACCCTTTCCTTACAACATAGTGTGTGGCGGACACTTTGCTGGTTCCAAGTCACTTGTTATTTGCTACATCTGCGGACAAGGGTATATCCAACAGTGAAGTGTCCAGTAGTGATGGGCTACTCTCTGGCCTTTCTTAATAACCTTTCTTGGGCTGCCAGCAGTTCAGAAGTGCCTGAGCTTTTTCACCCATGCCCTCAATTTACAACCGAGACACTGTGTAATGTTTAAACGTTGTTAAATAATCATCCAAAATCTGTCCAAATGAAAGGTGGTTGGAGTATGGGTCTCCGCAATTGATGGTTACTAACCTGGGGAACCCCTAGACAATGAATGACAAGCTACAAGAAGCGGGTAATCGGTAAGCCGTGAAAAGACATAGCGGCCTGTTATAGAGTGGGAGTGGAGGTGGTTCCGCATAATAGAATTTATGATTAAAACATACATTTGTAAGCAATTCTAATCTTTACATTTACATCATTAATATTCACCCAATCACTATTTGGGCCAAAAAATATATACCTGGCTCCAGCTGGGCGCATCAGCTAGCTCCAAGGTGGAGGGGTCTTCTACTTCCGTGGAAGCCTCAGCTGGGGTGGAGGGAAGAGTGGAGGGAAGGGTGGAGGGAAGAGTGGACAGTGATTGCCTGGGTTCCATCTGGTCACCTAGAAAACACAGTTGGTTGTAGTACCACAGCTTGGGTACATAAACATCCTCTGCTGCTGCTCCTGATCTGAGTGACTCCGCAATCTTGTTGCGCTCCCGCTTGTACATGTGCCTCAAACTTGAAATTCGGGCTTCAATAAACTTGATGTCTGCGTTGGGGACTCGAGTCTTCACAAAATCCAAAAGTGGCCCCAGTGTTACCTTCCGGACATCCCTATTTCCATATAAGGGGTTTTTGACCTCCCACAGGTTTTTATTTTTTCTGTATAGCGTGATAAATTCTGACATAAAAGCCTGATCCTTAAAAGGATTTTGACTGGATGTTGACATGTTTCTGTTTTTGTTAGTAATGGCAATACAAAAGTCAAAAAACACAAATGTTACTAAAAACGCACATTCAGTTTTTCCCAAAAAATTCCAAAAAATGACAAAAAACACCCACACATAGCCACCAACAACCACACATAGCCACCAACAACCACAAACAGCCACCAATAACCACACCCAGCCACCACACCCACACCCAGCCACCAACACCCACACCCAGCCACCAACACCCAGCCACCAACACCCACACCCAGCCACCAACACCCACACCCACCCACACCCAGCCACCAACACTCAGCCACCAACACCCACACCCAGCCACCAACACCCACACATGAGTAAAAAATGCAGGCCCAAAACCCAATAAACCACAGTGATGTATCCTAGAAACCCTTACCTTCGTACAGAGCGCTCGCTACTTCCGTTCGAAAAACACGTGGCCGTCAAATAGCCTTATATACACTGCGCACCCGTCGAAGTCCGCCTGCGTCCTCCTCGTCGCCCACCCATGACGTTCCTTGTGACGAGAATTCCCCGCCCCGCTTCCCCTCGTTGCATTGTGGGTGAATAAGTAGATGAAGATGGCGGACACATTATCAACAAGTAGGGCGGAGGAAAGCCCAGAACCCCAGACATCTGCATCCAGCAGCAGATATAAGGCCACCAATATGGCATTTGAAGAGATGGTGGAGATGGTGGACATCCTCCAAAGGGAAGATTACGACGGGGAAAATGGCCCCTACCCTCGACCCAACTTACGGAAGGACCAGATTCTTAATACAATTGTCAGCACCCTGGAGCATAAGTTCGGCGTACGAAGGGGCAAGGATCAACTGCGCAAGCGATGGTCCGACATTAAATCCAGGGAGCCCGATCAGTACAGGAGAATTAAAAAAGCGATCAAAAAAAGTAAGTCAATGACGTGCGCTACTATGGTTCTATTTGATATCTCGAATCTTGCGAAGATTTTCTTTGAACTCGTACGTGAATCTTGCAAAGATTTTATTAGAACTACGTACGAGTTCTAATAACGTCTTTGCAAGATTCACGTACGAGTTCTAATAAAGTCTTCGCAAGATTCACGTACGAGTTCTAAAAAACTCTTCGCAAGATTCACGTACGAGTTCTAATAAAGTCTTCGCAAGATTCACGTGAATCTTGCGAAGAGTTTATTAGAACTCGTACGTGAATCTTGCGAAGATTTTATTAGAACTCGTACGTGAATCTTGCGAAGATTTTATTAGAACTCGTACGTGAATCTTGCAAATATTTTATTAGAACTCGTACGTGAATCTTGCGAAGATTTTATTAGAACTCGTACGTGAATCTTGCAAAGACTTTATTAGAACTCGTACGTGAATCTTGCGAAGACTTTATTAGAACTCGTACGTGAGTCTTGCGAAGACTTTATTAGTACTCGTACATGATTCTTGCGAAGACTTTATTAGTACTCGTACGTGAATCTTGCGAAGACTTTATTAGAACTCATACGTGAATCTTGCGAAGATTTTATGAAATTTCGTTTGTCATTAGAAAGTTGGTTGAGTTTACCTGGCTGTGGGTTATTTGACTTGTAAGGTTATTTATTATTGTCAGGATACATAGTATTACTACTGTAGTAATGGTTTTGTGGGTAACTCACACAGGGACTCCAGAGGATGGTTTGGGGGGGGGGGGGGGGGCGAAATCTGTTAAGCAGGGTGTCCAGCTACAAATTCAAAATAAATGGTCAGCATGTACAAATACTGTAGCTGATGACTTTTAGAATAAGTACACTCACCTGTCACAGGGTCCAGTGACCTCAGCACCCGAGGCCAAACCGTCCCTTGGATGCTGCAGCCACCATCTTTGATATTGGAATCAGGTAATTAATCTTTGCGGCTTCATTTCCCGGTTCCCTATTGGGCATGCGCCAGTTGCGCAATGCAATAGGACTGGTCCGCGCTAGCTCTGGGACCCCTGTGTGTCCCAGCAGACAGCACGGTGGGACGGGATGTGGCGTATACTTCTGTGGGAGTCTATGGCCGGATGTGTGTGCAAATACCTGCCTTACACAGGTATCTGCAACCCCTCCCCCCTAAAAGGTTCCAAATAAGACACCGGAGGGGTGCAGGGATCCAATGAGCGGAAGTTCAACTTTAGGGTTGAAGGCCGGTTTAAGTATTGGAGTTTGATTAGATAGGGATTTCAATTATGTATTCAAGTAGGATCTTGTAACAAACTGCTAATAATTGGACACCACTTTGAAACAATGTTTAATATTCATATTTCGGCACGCAAATATCAGTGTGATTAAAAGTGTACCTTTGTGTTCCATTCCCATAGGGGGCAAAAGACTCAGACCTCACAGGACCTCCCGGCCTCACCAGCCTAATTGGGCAATTAGCCCAAGCGGGGATGTGGAGGAAGAAGAGGTGCTTGAAGTCGAGCACATCTGCACCCCACCAAGTGAGTGTCTGAGAACACAGATTGAGCTACTAAATTCATGTCTGCATGTTTTTGACCTTTTCTTTTCTTTGGTTTTATCTACCCAACTTTTAGGTGATGATCTGGTTGTGGAAGGCCAAGCTGCGGAGCCGTTTTCCTCGGACAGTGCCCACAGGCTTATTGGGCAGATCATGGCCTGGAATCTGCATCTGGAAACGATGCAAAAGCAGATGGAAATCATGCAGGACCAGATGGCCACCATGCAGCAGGGAATGAAGGACATGATTGATGTTTTGGGCAGAATTTAAGACCCCTTTTCCAGTTCAAAGCATCAATCATGTCCTTCATTCCCCTTTTGATATGCGATTTTTCACCAAGTTGAGAGGCCAAATGTTGAATATGCACATGGTGTGTCAACATGTGCTATGTGCCATCAGGTGATCTCAATGTACGCATTTTGTGTTTGCAACCCCTTCATCATAATGCTAGTAGGTGAGAGGAAGGGGTTTCACACACAAAACACGTCTATTGATTCCCCATGATGGAGATAGCACATGTTGACACTACCCATTTGGAATTTCAGTTTCTGTGCATATTCAAAATTTGGCTTCTACTGTACATGGGTGACATCAACCAGTTGAACTTTGTAAGTTTTATATAGTGTAAATATTTGTAAAAAAAAAAAAAGAAGGTTTTAAATATTTTAAACCATGTTTTAATTTTTTGAAAAAAAAAAAAATTGATAAATCCAAAAAAAAATATATAAAATATTTCCGAAAAAATCCCTAAAAAAATTATAATTCCCCAAAAAAAAAAAAAAAAACCAAACAATACAAAAACCACAATATTTTTTTCATAAATCAATGTATTTATTTGGTAAAAATAAATAAATTTTTAAGGGTCTGCTGCCATTGCAATGGCCCCCTACCATTAAAATAAGTGACATATCTGTCTCGCACTTGCTGTGCTGATTGGGGGGCCAAGCCAAGACGGCGATTATCCAGCCCTGTCATCTCGGGCTCCGACCTCAGGGCCAATGGGTTGCATGTAGCTGGCAGAATGCTTTCGTAGGTAATTGTGCATTATGCAGCAGCTCAGAATTATTGTGTTCATTTTGTACTCTGCCAGATGGAGAGAAGTCAACATCAATCGGAAACGGTTGGCCATAATGCCGAAGGCATTTTCAACCACCCTTCTTGCTCTGGGCAACTGAAAATTAAAAACCCTCCTCTCAGGGGTGAGGGATCTTTGGGGAAATGGCCTCATCAGGTGTTCACCCAGACCAAATGCCTCGTCTGCAATAAAAACAAAGGGGAGTCCCTCCACATTCTCCGCATCTGGTGGCAGCTCCAGGCCACCAGTCAGGAGACGACGGCAGAACTCCGTCTGGTTAAAGACTCCTCCATCAGACATCCGGCCGTTTTTCCCCACATCAACATAAAGGAAGTCATATTGTGCCGACACCACCGCCATCAACACAATACTATGGAACCCCTTATAGTTCCAATAGTAAGACCCCGAATGGGGTGGGGGCACAATTCTGACATGTTTGCCGTCAATCGCCCCTCCGCAGTTGGGAAAGTCCCAACGGGCAGCAAACTGGGAAGCCACAGTCTGCCATTCCTGTGGCGTGGAGGGACACTGTGGAGTCAAACAGTAGGATACAATTATAAGTAAATACAAGGCAAAACCCCAAAATAAATCCAAGAAATGAACAAACAATTTAGAGCAACATATGTATTTTTTTAAGTAGTCCTTGAAAAAAAAAAAAAAAAAACAGAAAGATAAGGGCCAATTCTCTGATTGATGACCCCTCTGATGGCCCAGAGAAGATAATAATGGGGATGTGGGTGGGGAGTTATTAATTAGAAGGTCACACACTACACATGAAGTCAATTTAACAAGGGGGGGGGGGGGGAATTAATTAGAAGGTCACACACTACACATGAAGTCAATTTAACAAGGGGGGGGGGGAATTAATTAGAAGGTGACCCACTACACATGAAGTCAATTTAACAAGGTGGGGGGGGATTAATTATAAGGTCACACACTACACATGAACTCAATTTAAAAAAGAGGGGCAAGGGGGGTGAAAGGGGGGGTGAGTAAAGCAGTACAATGGAGCTGTTAAGATACATTTTTGTTCTAATAAAGGGACTAGGCTATGGGTGTTTATGGGCCCAAGATTCCATGCTGGGGAGGTTGGTGCAAGCAAATATGCATGTGGCCCACTAAAGAATAAATTCAAAAGCAATTTCTAAAAGTGAACCGGCAAAAAAAACAATACAATTTCTAAATGCTGGCATGAATAGGGGACATTCATAGAATAGTCCTATCATGGTAATTAGCCAATGATGAAATTGATGCACTACATTAGCAAACATACAAGACATATGTAATTTGAAATGAGAAAACTTACCTTAATGTATTCCTCCTGCAGGACGTGAATAATGGCCTGGGGGGAGATGCCTGTCGTGAACTTGAGGTCCTGCAAGCTTCTCCCCGTCGCCAAGTAACGCAACGTGGCGACTAGCCTCTGCTCCGGAGTGATGGCTTGCCGCATGCAGGTATTCTGCCTGCTGATAAAAGGGGACAGCAAAGCCAACAGGCGGTGAAAAATGGGGTCCGTCATCCTGAGATAATTCCTGAAATCATCAGGATTATTCTCACGGATCTCAGGGAGCAAAGGCATGTGGGAGAATTGGTCACGCTGGCGCAGCCAATTCTTGGTCCATGAACTCCTCCTCACCCTGTTCATGGACTGGACTCGGGCCAAAGTGTTAACCGCAACACCGAGCCCCAGCACAGCACATGGCTTCAAAACGGTCGACTGATCAAACAAAAAACTCAACTGAACGCACTGAAGAACAGCAAGGCCTATGAAGAACGACCTGAAGAACAGGAACGAGCGGACCAGAACGGCCTGAGAACAGGTAGGAACTGATCCACACACACTGAAAGACAGATACAAACCTCACAAGCACAAACTGAACGTCAAAAACGAGCGAATTAAGCAGAAGTCTGAGAAGCGCGAATCGTCTCTAACCAAACGTCAACTAACACGAGATACACACGAGATTAGTTGACGGTGCCCAAAGGGTGTCGGTGTCGTTTTGGATCTTGAGCTTCCTTTTTATAGTCCCGTCGTACGTGCTGTACTTCATCGCGTGAACCGCCGGACTTTTAGCGTGATCGTGTGTGGTCAAGTCCGTTTGCTTTTTAGTCCGCCGAAGCCAGCTGGAAAGTCCGGCGGATTGTCCGCTGGACAAAGTCTCTTCATGTGTACGCGGCATTAGTGATGTTGTGAGAACAGCTGTCCAATCAGCTAGATCAGACAACTCAATAGTTTCCAAAGTAGAACATGGTTCCTCCTGCACCATTTCCTCCTTTAGTTGATCCTTCTGGATCAATAGTCTTTTCAAGGTAAACAGTGTGTGCACATGATGCGGAAGGTTGTTCATCTTCTGTTTCTTGTCTTCCTTCTACATTTACATCATCCAGATCGGCAGCTTCTTGGGCTGTGACAGACTGTAGAGTGCAGATGGCGTTGAAGATTCCTCATAAATATCATTTTGTACCGCATCGTCTCCCACATTGGAAGCTGGTTCTGATTTTAGAGTATCTTGCTTTCTAATTTTGCATGAGGACAAGTGCTTCATTAAATTTCACGACATCTGCTTCCCAGACTTTTCTTTTTCTGCTCCTCTCTTTCTGAATACTGCATCAGATGATTTCTTCTCTTTACATAGTTTTGGCAACTTGAACCTACTATTTCAAATAAGTAAAGAATAAGAAACATTTTAAGAACTTCAATACCGGGCACTTTCACCCCCTTCCTGCCCAGGCCAATTCTCAGCTTTCAGCGCAGTTGCACTTTCATGACAATTGCGCGGTTAAAACCTTTTCTTTGTTTCTGTTAGAAAATGTTGTAAATAAGTAACTTTTCTCCTTCACTGACGTGCGCTGATGAGGCTGCCCTGATGGGCACTAATAAGGCAGCACTGATGAGATTCACTGAAGGGCACTAATATGCAGCACTGATTGGTGGCACTGATGATCAGTGCCCTGATTATCTGAGCAGGTCTCCCCTGTGAGAAAATGCCACTGATTGGCTTTCCTCTCACGCTATCAGTGTGAGGAGAGGAAAGCCGATAACAGTCATTTCCTTGTTTACATGTGATTGGACATGTCATCAGCTCATTACTGAGATCAGGAATGCGCCATGTCTCAGGGACATGGCTGGATACATAGTGGGGGGAGCACTTTACTAGGATGTGGGGAAGCAGTTGGGAGGTATTGCAGCTACCAGAATTGTTCCATCTGAAAAGTGGGCAGGGCCGGTACATCATGCAGGACTGTATAATAATAAACAGTCAGTCAGACTTATGCCGCGTACACACGTACGGACTTTTCCCGGCGGACCTAAGTCCAGCGGACAATCCGCTGGACTTTCCAGCTGGGTACGCTGGACTAAAAAGCGAACGGACTTGACCACACACGATCACGCAAAAAGTCCGGCGGTTCACGCGATGACGTACAGCACGTACGACGGGACTAGAAAAAGGAAGCTTGAGATCCCAAACGACACCCTTTGGGCACCGTCAGCTGATCTCGTGTGTATCGCGTGTTAGTTGACGTTTGGTTAGAGACGATTCGCGCTTCTCAGACTTCTGCTTAATTCGCTCGCTTCTGCCGTTCAGTTTGTGCTTGTGAGGTTTGTATCTGGCTTTCAGTGCGTGTGGATCAGTTCCTACCTGTTCTCAGGCCGTTCTGGTCCGCTCGTTCCTGTTTTTCAGGTCGTTCTTCATAGGCCTTGCTGTTCTTCAGTGCGTTCGGTTAAGTTGTTTGTTTGATCAGCCGACCGTTTTGAAGCCATGGAGTGTGGACGTACTCGGGAACGAGTTTGTGCTGTGCTGGGGCTCGGTGTTGCGGTTAACACTTTGGCCCGAGTCCAGTCCATGAACAGGGTGAGGAGGAGTTCATGGACCAAGAATTGGCTGCGCCAGCGTGACCAATTCTCCCACATGCCTTTGCTCCCTGAGATCCGTGAGAATAATCCTGATGATTTCAGGAATTATCTCCGGATGACGGACCCCATTTTTCACCGTCTGTTGGCTTCGCTGTCCCCTTATATTACCAGGCAGAATACCTGCATGCGGCAAGCCATCAGTGCGGAGCAGAGGCTAGTCGCCACGTTGCGTTACTTGGCGACGGGGAGAAGCTTGCAGGACCTCAAGTTCACGACAGGCATCTCCCCCCAGGCTCTGGGGCTCATTATTCCAGAGACCTGTTCTGCCATTATCCACGTCCTGCAGGAGGAATACATTAAGGTAAGTCTTCTCTTTTAAAATTACCTATGTCTTGTATGTTTGCTAATGTAGTGCATCAATGTCATCATTAGCTAATTACCATGATAGGACTATTCTATGAATGTCCCCTATTCCTTTTTTTTTTTTGTTTTTTGTCTAGTATTTTATGGTTGACTTATCGAAATAGCTTTAAGAATGTATTATTTAGTGGGTCACATGCATATTTCCTTGCACCAACCTCCCCAGCATGGAAGCTTGGCCCCCTAAACACCCCTAGCCTAGTCACTTTCTTTGGTTAAAAATGTATATTACCAGCTCCATTGTACTGCTTTACTCACCCCCCCTTTCACCCCCCTTGCCCCTCACCCCTTTCACCCCCTTGACCCTCATTTTTAAATTGATTGCATGTGGTTTTGGTCAGCTTGTAATTAACCCACCCCCCCCACACACACACCCCGTTAATTAATTGCATGTGGTTTTGGTCAGCTTGTAATTAACCCACCCCCCACACACACCCCTTTAATTAATTGCATGTGGTTTTGGTCAGCTTGTAATTAACCCACCCCCCCCACACACCCCTTTAATTAATTGCATGTGGTTTTGGTCAGCTTGTAATTAACCCACCCCCCACACACACCCCTTTAATTAATTGCATGTGGTTTTGGTCAGCTTGTAATTAACCCCCCCCACAAACCCCCACACACACCCCCGTTAATTAATTGCATGTGGTTTTGGTCAGCTTGTAATTAACCCACCCCCCCACACACACCCCCTTTAATTAATTGCATGTGGTTTTGGTCAGCTTGTAATTAACCCACCCCCCACACACACCCCTTTAATTAATTGCATGTGGTTTTGGTCAGCTTGTAATTAACCCACCCCCCACACACACCCCGTTAATTAATTGCATGTGGTTTTGGTCAGCTTGTAATTAACCCACCCCCCACACACACCCCGTTAATTAATTGCATGTGTATTGTGTGACCTTACAATTAATTACTCCACACCCACATCCCCATTATTATCTTCTCTGGGCCATCAGAGGGGTCATCAATCAGAGATTTGTCCCTTATCCTTAATCTTTTGGCTTTATTTCAAGGACTTACAAAATAAATACATATGTTCTTCCAAATTGTTTGTTAATTTGTTGCATTTAGTTATGTGTTTTGCCTGGTTTTTAATTCGATTTGTATATTTCTGTTTGACTTCACAGTGTCCTTCCACGCCACAGGAATGGCAGACTGTGGCTTCCCAGTTTGCTGCCCGTTGGGACTTTCCCAACTGCGGAGGGGCGATTGACGGGAAACATGTGCGAATTGTGCCCCCACCCCATTCGGGGTCTTACTATTGGAATTATAAGGGGTTCCATAGTATAGTGTTGATGGCGGTGGTGTCGGCACAATATGACTTTCTTTATGTGGATGTGGGGAAAAACGGCCGGATGTCGGACGGAGGAGTCTTCAACCACACGGAGTTCGGTCATCGTCTCCAGACTGGTGGGCTGGAGCTGCCACCAGATGAAGATAATGTGGAGGGACTCCCGTTCGTTTTCATTGCCGACGAGGCGTTCGGTCTGGGTGACCATCTGATGAGGCCATTTCCCCAACGATCCCTCACCCCTGAGAGGAGGATTTTTAATTATCGGTTGGCCAGAGCAAGAAGGGTTGTGGAAAATGCCTTTGGTATTATGGCCAACCGTTTCAGATTGCTCCTTACATCCCTACATCTGGCAGAGTACAAACTGAATACTATTATTCTTGCATGCTGTGTCATGCACAATTATTTACGCAAACATTCGGGAACATACTCATTACCAATCGGGCCTGAGGCCGGAGTGGAAGGCAACATGACAGGGCTGGATAATCGCCGTCTTGGTTCGGCCCCACAATCAGCCCAGCAAGTGCGGGACCGTTATTTACATTATTTTAATGGTAGGGGGGCCATTGCAATGGCAGCAGACCCTTAAACCATCTTTTTGATTTACAAAGAATAAATACAGTTATTTATGTTTGAAATATTGGTATTTTCGTATGGTTTTGCTTTTAATTTTGCCTGTTTTATATGTTGTCCTAGTGCACATCTTAATAGTGGCAAACTTGTTTTGCGTTTAGTAAATAAGCCCCTTTGTCAATGAACCACAACATGTTTTGTTCAAACTGGTAGTATTTAAAAAGAAGAAGCCACACATTGTTTAATTTGTGCAAACATTTTTTTTTTTTTTTATTCTAGTGCACATCCAAACCTTTTTTATGTTTTGATTTTTTTTTTTTTTTTTTTTTTTTTTTTGGTATTTTTGGTTAAAATTTTTTTTTTTTTTTTTTTCAACAAAATTTTTTTTCTTTTTTTTATGTTATATTTTTTACATTTTTTTGGTCTTTTTCTCACAACATATTTTTTTGATTTTTTGTGATTGATTTTTTTAAACAAACATAAAAACATGTTTATGTTAGCATTTGAAAATATTTACACAATGTAAAAGTCCAGAACTTACAAAGTTCAACAGGTAACCCATGAACAGTAGAAGCCAAATTTAGAATATGCACACTAATTTAACAGGAAAATGGGTAATGTCAACATGTGCTATGTTCCATCATGGGGAATCAATGGACGTGTTTTGTGTGTGAAACCCCTTCCCTCTCACCTACTAGCATTAGGGGTTGCAAACACAAAATGCGTCCATTGAGATCCCCTGATGGCACATAGCACATGTTGACACACCGTGTGCATATTAAAAATTTGGCCTCTAAAATTTGTAAAACAGCGCATCAAAAGGGGAATGAAGGACATGATTGATGTTAAGAAATGGAAAAGGGGTCTTTAGATTCTCCCCAAAACATCAATCATGTCCTTCATTCCCTGCTGCATGGTGGCCATCTCCTTCTGCATATTTTCCAGCTGCAGATTCCAGGCCATGATCTGGCCAATAAGCCTGTGGGCACTGTCTGTGGAAAATGGCTCCGCAGCTTGTCCTTCCACAAACAGATCAGCATCACCTAAAAGTTGGGTAGATAAAACACAAGAAAAAAAAAGTGTCAAAAACATGCAGACCTTAATTTATTAGCTCAATCTGTGTTCTGAGACACTCACTTGGTGGGGTGCAGATTTGATCCACTTCAACCACCTGTTCCGCCACATCCACGCGTGGGCTTGGGCTAACTGCCCAATTAGTCTGGTGAGGCCGGGAGGTCCTCGTAGGTTCGGACTGACGTCTGAGTCTTTTGCCCCCTATGGTAATGGAACACAAAAAGGTACACTTTTAATCACACTGATATTTGAGTGTCAAAATAGGATTATTAAACATTGTTTAAAAGTGTTGTCCAATTATTAGCAGTTTGTTAGAAGATCCTACTTGAAGACAGAATTGAAATGTCTATCTAATGAAACTCCAATACTTAAACCGCCCTTCAACCCTAAATTTGAACTTCCGCTCATTGGATCCCTGCACCCCTGTGGTGTCTTATTTGGAACCTTTTAGGGGGGAGGGGTTGCAGATACCTGTGTAAGGCAGGTATTTGCACACACATCCGGCCCTAGACTCCCACAGAAGTATACGCCACATCCCGTCCCACCGTGCTGTCTGCTGGGACACACAGGGGTCCCCGAGCTCGCGCGGACCAGTCCTATTGCATTGCGCAACTGGCGCATGCCCAATAGTGACCCGGGAAGTGAAGCCGCAAACATTAATTTCATGATTGCAAGATCAGAGATTGTAGCTGCACCATCCAAGGGACAGGTGAGTGTACTTCTTTGAAAAGTCACCACCTACAGTATTTGTAGATGATGAGCATTTTTCGGGAATTGTGAGCATGACACCCTGCTTAACAGATTTATCCCCCCCCCCCCAAAACAGCTTCTGGAGTCCCTGTGTAAGTTACCCCTAAAACCCTTACTACAGCAGTAATTGTATAGATAGTGACAATAATAAACAACCTTACAACTCCAACAACCCAAAGCCAGGTAAACTCAATAAACGTTATGAAGACAAACTGAACTTTCATCACATCTGCGCAAGTTTCACGTACGAGTGCTAATAACATCTGCGCAAGTTTCACGTACGAATGCTAAGAACATCTGCGCAAGTTTCACGTACGAATGCTAATAACATCTGCGCAAGTTTCACGTACGAATGCTAATAACATCTGCGCAAGTTTCACGTACGAATGCTAATAACATCTGCGCAAGTTTCACGTACGAATGCTAATAACATCTGCGCAAGTTTCACGTACGAATGCTAATAACATCTGCGCAAGTTTCACGTACGAATGCTAATAACATCTGCGCAAGTTTCACGTACGAATGCTAATAACATCTGCGCAAGTTTCACGTACGAATGCTAATAACATCTGCGCAAGTTTCACGTACGAATGCTAATAACATCTGCGCAAGTTTCACGTACGAATGCTAATAACATCTGCGCAAGTTTCAAGTACGAATGCTAATAACATCTGCGCAAGTTTCAAGTACGAATGCTAATAACATCTGCGCAAGATTAGACATATCAAGTATAACCATAGTAGCGCACGTGCTTGACTTACTTTTTTTGATGGCTTTTCGAATTCTCCTGTACTGATCGTGCTCCCTGGATTTGATGTCGGACCATCGCTTGCGCAGTTGATCCTTGCCCCTTCGTACGCCGAATTTCTGCTCCAGGGTGCTGACGATTGTAGTGAGA
>CM053029.1:304637137-304748215 GCA_028564925.1 Lithobates sylvaticus
ATGGAGATGAAGATTTCATTTTTCAGCACGACCTGGCACCTGCTCACAGTGCCAAAACCACTGGTAAATGGTTTACTGACCATGGTATTACTGTGCTCAATTGGCCTGCCAACTCTCCTGACCTGAACCCCATAGAGAATCTGTGGGATATTGGGAAGAGAAAGTTGAGAGATGCAAGACCCAACACTCTGGATGAGCTTAAGGCCGCTATCGAAGCATCCTGGGCCTCCATAACACCTCAGCAGTGCCACAGCCTGATTGCCTCCATGCCACGCCGCATTGAAGCAGTCATTTCTGCAAAAGGATTCCCAACCAAGTATTGAGTGCATAACTGAACATAATTATTTGAAGGTTGACTTTTTTTTTGTATTTAAAACACTTTTCTTTTATTGGTCGGATGAAATATGCTAATTTTTTGAGATAGGAATTTTGGGTTTTCATGAGCTGTATGCCAAAATCATCAATATTAAAACAAGAAAAGGCTTGAACTACTTCAGTTGTGTGTAATGAATCTAAAATATATGAAAGTCTAATGTTTATCAGTACATTACAGAAAATAATGAACTTTATCACAATATGCTAATTTTTTGAGAAGGACCTGTAGCCACTAGGAACACTGTTTTGAGTGTGATCCATTTTAAGGAGGGCTCTTCTTCCTGTGACCATTTTACCCATCCCTGTAGCACAACTGACAGGTCCCATGACAGGTCCCAAAGATTTTGAAAGGAACAGGTCTAATTCTGGCTAACCCCTTAAAGAACCTGCTAACTAGCGGGTCTAACACCAGGGGTTGCTCCAAAAAAACAGACAGGGCCACAACTTGTACCTTCAAAGTACTAATAGCCAGTCCTTTATCCGCGACCACTTTATCGGGAAAGAATACCAAGTAGGGCTCTGATGACATTAGTGCTTGGATCTCATATACTCTCCTCGCCAATGTTATCGCGATGAGGAAGGATAGTTTCGGGGGTTAGATCCCACAGTGGGATAGATTCTGGAGGAGTAAAAAGGAGGATTGGAGAAGGCGTTGAGGACTACTGAGAGATCCCATGATGGGAAGACTGGTTTCTTGGGAGGCTTGATTTTAAGACAGGCTCTCAGGAACTGTGTTACAAGAGGGTGAAATGCCCATCTGGTGCTTGTTTTGGCAGACAGACCAGATACCTGTACTTTCAGGGTATTTGTGCTTAGGCCTTTATCAAGTCCTGATTGGAGAAATTCTGGAATCTGAGGAGGCTCTGGAGAAACTGGGTTCCATCGCTTTTGCTGGGCCATGGAAAGGAACTTCCCCCAAACTCTTGTGTAGATGACGTTGGTAGTGATTTTTCTGGCCTGCATCAGGGTTGATATTACCTCCTGGAAACAACCCTGCTCCCTCAGCCTAGTCCTTTCAATTTCCAGGCCGTCAAATGCAACTTCTCTGGAGCTGGATGCAAGAATCGGCCCTGGGATAGCAAATCCAGAGCTATTGGGAGAGGAATGGGAGGTTGAAGGCTGAGCTGTAGTAGGGCCGTAAACCATGGTCTCCTCGGCCAAAGTGGAATTACCGCGATAACTGTAGCTGAAGAGCTCCTGAGCCTGGACAGGAACCTCGCTATTAGCGGAGTTGGAGGGAATATGTACCCCAGTCTGAAGTTCCATGGGTGGATTAGACAGTCCACCCCCTCGGCTGATGGAAATGAAGCTCTCGACAGGAACCTCCGACACTTGGTATTCGCAGGTGTGGCTGCTAAGTCGACTTCCGGCGTTCCCCAAGCCTTTGTAAGAAGGGAGAAGGCCTGGGGACTCAATGACCACTCGTTGTTCGATAGGGTCTCTCTGCTCAGATAGTCGGCTAACATATTCTGTGCTGCCGGGACATATACTGCCCTCAAGTCTGCTAGGTGTAGCTGTGCCCATTCCAGGATAGGACGGACTTACTCCATCAGTGTGACACTCCTGGTATCTCCCCGCTTCGAACATAGGATACTGCCACCCTGCTGTCCATCCGGATAAGTACATTCTTACCCCTCAGGATTGGAGTAAATGCCATGAGAGCATGAAATGCTGCCCTGAGCTCTAGTATATTTGATACTACACCTTGAGCCTGGAAGTGCCATCGACCCTGAGCTGCTTGATCCTGAAAGTGGGTTTCCCAACCGCTCTGGCAGGTATCTGAAGTGACTACTTCGGTGTCTGGGGGAATTATTGGCATGTATCTACTGAGATTGCTTGGTCGTGTCCACCATCATACCGATTGTTTCACTGACCTGGAGATGGTAATGGTCTGACGCATTGATACTCCATCCCACTGCTTTAGAAAGGAGTTCTGCAGGACTCTCATGTGCCATTGTGACCATTGTACCATGGGTATGGTTGCGGACATGGACCCCAGGACACTCAAACAGGCTGTGGCTGGTAGATGTCTTGCTGCCAACAATCTCTGCATTTTCTGTACTAGGGGCTGAACTTTCTCCTGGGGAAGTTGACCAGCCACCCAAAGTTTTGGAGAGTTGCAAGTGGAATTTCTCAATGATGGATCCGCGTCTCCCGATTTCCTGCTAAAAGTTAAATATCGTCTAGATAATGGTGGATTCGTAGACCTTTCTCTCTGAGGAATGCAACCAGAGGTAACAGGACCTTGGTGAATATCCTGGGGGCTGAAGAGATGCCGAATGGGAGGCATCGAAACTGGAAGTGACACTGGTTGATGGCGAATCTGAGAAACTTTTGAAAGGCGGGGTGAATTGGAACATGAAGATAGGCGTCCGACAAATCTACGGATAGCATCCAGTCGCCCAGATTTATTGCCAGGAGTATGGATTGGAGACTTTCCATTTTGAAAGCCTCTATTTTGATACACTTGTTCAGTCTTTTCAAATCTAACACAGGTCGTAAGTCTCCTGTCTTCTTCTTTACTAGAAACAAGGGGGAGTAGAATCCTCTCCCCTTTTGATCTGATGGGACCTCCATAATTACTCCCTTTTGCTTCAATTCTGCTATGTATTTTATTAGTAGTCTTCTTCTGGTTAGCGAGTATGGCAGTCTGGTTTGCTTGGGCTTGGGAAGTGATTGCTTGGGATTCTGTTCATAAATTTCTATTTGTGTCCAAATTTGATTGTGGATAGTGTTCATAGATCTTTTATATGGATTGACCAGATTTAAATGACATTTTTGAGCCTGGCGCCCACCTGCCTCCCTGCTGCCGGTTGGGCGGGCGAATTCTCAAAATGACTTCTGCTGCTCCCCTGCTGGGGTAGTCTTGGACTTCTGCATCCTCAGGAAGGAAGGTCTTGCATTTTTCCAGTCCCTTCTAAACTCCCTACCAGGACGGTAGGATTTAGATTCCAGGTATTTATCAGGGAGGTTGCGTCTATAGGATGGCCCCTTCTGGACATTGGGTCTTCTATCGGAGGGAATCAGTCCTGACTTTCCTCCCGTCACCTTGGAAATGGCGGAGTCTAATTTAGCCCCAAACAGGTTTGAGCCATCATATGGGATTCTGCACCAATTTGTTTTGGATGCAGTGTCAGCCATCCATTAAGCCATAAGGCTCTTCTTGCTGTGACTGAGGCTAGCATTGCTCTGGCTGAAGATCTTATGATGTCAACTGAGGCCTCTGCAGCGAGGTCGCCAGCTAGCTTAATCTCCTGAAGAGAGGAAGTTATCTTCTCTAATTCAATGCCGCCCATCCTGAAATGGCTTTTGCTACTGCCGCCGTGGTAATTTCTGGCCTGCAGGCAGCTCCGGCCGTGGAATATGCTTTCTTCAGCTCTAGGTCCATTGTCCGGTCGAGAACGTCCCGGAAGGAGACCGCATCCTCAATTGGCAGAGTGACATGCCTGGCTAGGCGCATTAAGGAGGAAGCGACGATGGGGGCATTTATCAGAGGTTTGACTTTTGCCTCTTTTAAAGGGTACATTTTGGCCAGTCTGTTGGTAAGACTGGACCACTTATCCGATCGCTCCCATTCGTCTTTGATCAAATTCTCCTATAAAAGGGAAAGCTTCAGGATCCCTCTTTAAATTTGGGAAATATTTCCGAACTTTCTGCGGTTCCGACATGTCTTCCTCCCAGCCGATTGCTTCTTTAACTGATTTCGCAAACGGCTCAACTAGGGAAAAAATCAAACCCAGCGGACATTTCTTGATCCTCATTTTCGGAGGAGGATTCTGACGCTTGAGTGCGATGGAGGTCTGCCGATGATGTACTCGGTGCCGACCTATCCATTATTGGTGCAGTTGACTCCAGTATGGTTTCCCCGCACAGATTCTCTTATGAGATCTGTAGCCATCCTTGCATCTGATTCTTTCTCTTTCGTAGCTTCATTGAAGCATGAGCGGCATGCAAATTTGTCTGGCAGGGCTGGTGCACCACATACCCAGCAAGCGTTGGCTGCAGGTCGGGTATGTCGGCTCTGGTGATGTGGTGAAGGAGACTGCCTGCGGTATGACCGACTATGACGGGAGTCGCTGTGGTGAGAGTGGCTATGACGAGAGTGGCTGTGTCTTCGGTGGCGAGAGGGTGACCTTGAGCGGCTTCTGCGGGTCCTCCTGCTTGAATCATGACTGGATCTTCTCCCATGCCTGGAACTTGCGGCTCTTGACCTGATAGGGCTGCCAAAAAAAACGCAGCATTTAGTGGTCTGGCTCTCTTTTTTTTTTTATCCCCTTGTAATAGGAGAAACTGTTCATCCAACCTGCCAGGTGAGGATAAAAAAAAAGAGAATGCAGCGGGGGGGTCTCCCTTTCAAATTTATAGTTAAACCAATCCTGTCAGGTTGTGGGGGCAGAGCCACAACCCAGTGTGTGCTGCCATGAAGGCGTCAGGAAAGCAATTTTTGTTTGCACATGATTAGTCACCTGTATGCTTGTGTATTCTCAGGTTATGTGTCTGTCATTTTTTATTGTTGTGAAGTTCCTTCACTGATGTGTTAGAATCAGTTCAAAAATAGAGGACTTAGTAAGGAGACACATTGGGGGGGGGGGGGGGTACCCATGTTTTGTGGCTAGTGACTGGCTTCTGTTTGTGGTCAGCAATGTCAGATGTGTGATTCTGACAGCAGGTGAAAATTAGTCAGGGGTAATTACTATCTTTCCTACCTTTATTATACCTTATACCATATCATACCTTATACCATATGGTTCGTTGTCTAGGAACCCCTAGACAACGAACGACGAGCTACAGGAAATATGTGATAGCGCTGCCCAATAGTGAACGATCAATCAATAATTCAAAACTTCTGTGCTAGAAAATTGCTATACACAATCATACATTGAAAAATACATAATAGGTAAATAGATAAAGTCCTAACAGTCCACACATAAAGTGCTCTAGTGCCTTTTCATATTTCAATATGTGCTCCACTGTCAGGTGAAATACTTGCTCACCTCAGGGCAAGACCCTCAAAAGGGCCAACACAGCATAATGGTAATCAATCATGTACACCAGATAGCGGATCCTCTGCTCACTTCCTCCCCTGATGATCAAACATACCCAGCAGGTATGACTCCACAGAACTCTCAGGATAAAGGAAACAATCTCCAATAGTGCACTATCTTGGTTAAAATGCATATGATAATACCAGCCAAGCCTAAGGAAATGCACTCACATTTATTCAGTTAAAAACAAGCAATATGATATAACAGATTAACAGTGTCTCACAGCATCCAGATCAAGTAATGATACATATGCTGCCTTTGTGTTAAAGTGTTAGGCATACATAACAAATAAGAACTGTCCAAACAGAGGTCTATGGTTGAAGATGGACAATCAATTAAATTTTTTTACGCTTTTAATTTAAGCAACTCGCCTCAGACCCAAAACTCACTTAGCAAATCAAATTCATGATGTACTAATATTTAATCATTAATGCTGTGGCCAAAATATTTCTATCTGATAAATGTGTGTTTTTACGGGGTATTGGGGAAAGGTAGGGGGGCTTTTTTTTTTTTCCTTTTCCCAGTTCTTCCATTCCCTCAACCCTGCCCAAGTTGACAGCAACAAACCAAAACTCCAGAACACATAAAAAGAAACCACACCTTTCAAGACTAGAGAGAAGCAAACTGAGTTGGGACTGCAGTTTGCAATGAAATGAAAATAAACCTTTCTAGACATTATTACAATGTGGGTCATACCAAAAGAAAAAAATTAACTAAGTTGGCATTCCAATTTGCAATAAGAAGAAATTATACCTTTCCAGTGAAAACAAGCTGTGCCAAACCAAGTAACTCAAGTAAGTTAGAGGACTCCAGGCAGGAAACACGCAATTTGAAGGCCATTAAGGGAGTGAAAACCCCCAGAAAGCTATCCACAAAAAAAAAAAGTAGGATGCTAGGTACATTTAGTTTTTGTCTACTTTTGTAAGTTAGCAGCGCTTTTTGGCTTTGTTTGTTCAGGGTTTTACAGGCTGAGAGTTTGATTGCTCCCCCCGACCCTGGAAGAAGCTTCCAGAGCTTAGCACAGGAGATTCAAAATCACCATCCTGAATATTTATCAGGTTCCCGCCAATTCTTGGTAAGGGGTGTGCAGAAGGGGACTAGAAGGGTGATAAATAGTCTGAAACACTGGAGAGCGGGGCTCTTTCTTCCGAGGAGGGTTCCACAGCTAGAGGGGCTGCTGCCCTCAAGCATTCCATGAACTGTACAGTTGCTCTAAAACAGTAATACACTTATCTTCCCAGTGAATAGCTGTGTAGTGGGATATGTCAGCAGGAGGCAGAGAAACAGCAGTACAAGGATCTTCCCAATGAAGAGGTAATAACTGTGGGGGGGGGGGGGGGGGGGGTGACTAAAGAAGAAAGTGAAAAGACAGACAGTTTATTAGTTAGAAGCAGGATGGGTTTTCAGGCTTTGGGAAGGGGAGTATTTTGGGGATGTTGCAGAGGTTGATTTTGACAGCGATTGGATGGAAGGCTGAGAAGAGAGTTCAGAGTGCAGGGGGTACACCTAGCACCTTGGCATGTGTAGTTTGACTGATAGCTGTGCCATCAATCTTGGCACATAAGTCAGGGGAAGGGGCATATGGAGGAGGAAATATTATAAACTCGGTTTTGTATAGACTGAGTTTCAGGAAGTGGTGTGACATCCACATTGATATGTCTGTTAGTAAATTAGTGATGGGTGAGGAGACTGATGTGATCAGCTGAGTGGTTGAAAATTGACAGTTACTTACCGATAACTGTTTTTCTAGGATATCTTGCAGGACGGCATAACCTGAGAGATGACTGGTCCACCTGACAGGAAACACAATCAACACACAAGGTTAAAAGGCCCCTCCCTTCCCCCTGCACCTCAGTTCTCCCAAAGTAATAGGTTATCCGGGTGACAGAGAAATTCTTCCCGTAGTACTTACATTAAAACATGGGTGGAAGTAGGCCTGCCGTCCTGGAAGATATCCTAGAAAAACAGTTATCGGTAAGTAACTGTAAATTTTCTCTAGTCATCTTCCAGGACGGCATAACCTGAGAGGATGGACAAGAAGTTCAAGGCCTACCTCAGGGCAGGACCACCGCTTGTAGCACCTTCCTTCCAAATGTCAGATCCTGAGGCGACAGCAGTTCCACTCTATAGTGCTTCAGAAAGATATCCTGCTTCGCCCAAGTGGCTGTGCGACAGACCTGTTCTATCGAGGCCCCAGCTCTCTCTGCCCAAGAGGCCGCCAAGGATCTCATTGAGTGAGCTTTAAGATCCACTGGTACTGGGGAACCTGTCTGCTCATAGGCCAATGCTATAGTCTTCAAAAAAACAACTGATGTCTCAAAGAGATGGAGACAGGGAAAAGTGGGGCTTATTGAACAGCAGTGCATATAAATAAAATCCAAAATATATATAAAAGTATACATTTATTAATGAGCATATCCTATAACAAGTAGCAAAAAATACCGCAAAATACCAGATAAGTGACTAAACCTAATATGAATTTCCAACTGGTTCACATGAACCTTTGATACAGATAGAGAGATCTAAAAAGGAAATCTCCTCATGACTGTAAACGAAAGTTAACTTAAGGTTGCGGTCATTGCAATTCAAGACTGCAACAAATTCTTTGAGTGATTCCTCACCCCCCTTCCATATGACCAGCACGTCGTCGATGTACCTGAGCCAGGTATGCACCTGGCTCAGGTACATCGGCGAGGTGTAAACCAGATCCTCCTCCCACATCCCCAGATGCAGGCACGCGTACGCTGGTGCCAATGGAGCTCCCATTGAGGTGCCATTAATTTGCTGATAATATTCTTCCAAAAATTGGAAATAGTTGTTATTGAGGGCAAAAGTAAGGAGGTTCACCAGGAACTCATTTTGCGGTCCACATCTGGGGAAGCGTTTATCAAGGAGGATTTTGACCGCCTTAATCCCCCACTCATGGGGAATCGACGTGTAGTGACTCCACGTCGATCCCCACGAGGAGGCCTTCCTATAGTTGAATCTTGGCTATACGTCCCAGGATATCACCTGTGTCTCTTACATAGGACTCCAGATCGAAAACCATCTCTTTAAGCAGATTATCTAAAAATTTACCTACACGTTCTAAGGGTCCCTTAATTGCCAAAACGATCGCTCTACCGGGGGGATTTTTAAGGGATTTATGTACCTTGGGAATTATGTAGAATATAGGTACATTGAATTCCTCCACCCCAAGGTAATCAATCTCCCGTTTGCTCAAGAGTACTGCTTCCCCTGCTAATTTAAGTTTCCTATTAAGACTGGTAATAAGTTTAGGAAAGGGGGTCGCTAGATAGCTTTTTGTACGTTTTTGTATCTCCAAGAAGTCGAAAGACATTTTTCATAGTCTTTATCATTGAGCAAAACCACATTCCCCCCTTTATCGCTTCTTTTGATTACTATTTTTTGGGTCTCAGATAGTTCTCTAATGGCTTTCCGCTCATCAGAGGTTAGGTTATCGATCAATTACTGGTCCCAATTTATTTTAGCCAAGTCCATCTGAATCATATCCAGAAAAAGGCTGAGCCACTTATTTTTATTAAGTGGGGACATTCTACTGGATCTGATATTGGAGTTTAGCTTGTCTTTTAATAGGACCCATTACGGTCTCGTCCATCTCCCCTCCTCCTTCCTCCCAGAGGGATTCAAGGATCTCCATAATCTCTTTATCCCCACCTTCGGTAGTATCTTTGCTTCCTACTGGTGTGGATTTATTAGTGTGGAGGAAACGAAGAAAAACCTTACGGAGGAAAAGGGGAGATGTCCTTGTAGACCGTAAAATCAGTGCATCTGATTGGTCGGGGAAAATGACATGCCACATTGCAGCAAATATGCGTCTTTGTGACAGATCAAAACTCGATAAGTTAATAACTCTCATGTCAGTATCTCCCGATCTCTCTATCGATAATCCCGTTGGTTCCGCTGACTCCTGGTACGGGCCTTGCCTTTGGAGAGGTTCCGATCTTTGTCTTTTTTGTTGTTATTTTGGGAGCTAGTGATTTGCGTGTATTGGGCCTGTCTTCTTGTTGATCTTCCCTGTTCTCGCCCACCGCCCCCACCCTCTCTAAAAAAAAGTTACCGTTCTAGTTATATCATCTTTAACCGCTTCCCGACTGCATATATACGTCAGCAGAATGACACGGGCAGGCAAAAGCACGTACCTGTACGTCCCCTTTAAATTGCCTGCCCGTGGGTCGCGCGTGCGGCGCGCTCGCGACCCGGTCAGGAGCTCCGTGACCCCAGCCGCGGGACCAGCGGACCCGATCGCCGCTGGTGTCCCGCGATCGGGTCACGGAGTGGAAGAACGGGGAGAGGTATATGTAAACATACCTCTCCCCACGCTTCCTACTCTGCCTGTCATTGATTGGCTGTTCCCGGTCATCGGGAAAGCCGATCAATGATGTCAGACGTCAGCCCCGCCCCCCCGCCCCCACACACAAACACAAACACACACACACACACACACACGTCACAGCCCATAACCCCTCCCCTCCCCCTACAACTGTCATTTATACAGGAATCAATGCATTTAAATAGCATTGATTGCTGTATAAATGACAATGGTCCCAAAAATGTGTCAAAAATGTCTGATGTGTCCGCCATAATGTCGCAGTCACAATAAAAAAAAAAAAAAAAAAAAAAAAAAAAAAAAAAAATCGCTGAACGCCGCCATTACTAGTAAAAAAAAAATATTAATAAAAATGCTATAAAACTATCCCCTATTTTGTAAACGCTATAACTTTTGCGCAAACCAATCAATAATCGCTAATTGCGATTTTTTTTTTTTTTTTACCAAAAATATGTAGAAGAATACGTATCGGCCTAAACTGAGAAAAAAAAAATGTTTTTTTGTATATTTTTTGGGGATATTTCTTATAGCAAAAATTTTTTGTTTTTTTCAAAATTGTCGCTCTATTTTTGTTTATAGCGCAAAAAATAAAAAAACGCAGGGGCGATCAAATACCACCAAAAGAAAGCTCTATTTGTGGGAAAAAAAGGACGCCAATTTTGTTTGGGAACCACGTCGCACGACCGCGCAATTGTCAGTTAAATTGACGCAGTGCCGAATCGCAAAAAGGGGCCTGGTCCTTTGGCTGCCAATTGGTCCGGGGCTGAAGTGGTTAAAGTCACTCTGGGGTCTATTGCCTCTCGAGAAAGATCTGGGATTGCCGCGTCGCGATCGACTACGGCTACGTCATGGTGTAAGATCAAAAATTTCACCTCTTTCCCAGTCACCTAAATCTCGTCTAAATTTTAGATTTTCGTCTAGGTTTAGTTGTTTTCAGAGTGTGTTGTATTCTCTCCATCTCCTTTTTAAGGGGTAATGTCATCATTTATCTAACCCAGGACATTTGATTCATCTCAGTAGTCCGCATTGGATGTGTACACTTTATAGACAATTTTTCTCCATCATTTATTCATTGATTAATTCATCCACATATTTTGTGTTCCTTCCCATAGCTGGGGTCATCTTTAGGGTGTTCCCCCTTTCCCCTCACCAGCTCGAGCCTCCAGAGGGAATTGGTGACAGCCTGCCTGGTCACACATTGCCACAGCTGTATTTTTCAGCGACAGGCAAGACTGCCACCAATTTTCTTTGGCGTCCGGACGATCTTTGTCATTTATGTTACATGTTGTCTTGTCCCCCCTCTGTCTGTGGTTGCCCAACACTGGTTCATGTGAACCAGTTGGCAATTCATATTAAGTTTAGTCACTTTTCTAGTATTTTTCAGTATTTTTTGCTACTTGTTATAGGATATGCTCATTAATAAATTTATACTTTTATATATATTTTGGATTTTATTTATATGCACTGCTGATCAATAAGCCCCACTTTTCCCTGTCTCCATCTGTTTGAGACATCAATTGTTTTTTTTGAATATAGCTTTAGGGGTTGGACTGCAAGTGCAAGCATAGGGCACATATCTATTCCTGTATTGAAACAAGCCTCTTTTTCCTACATATTTTTCCAATGCTATTGTCTGCCTAATCCATCTAGCCACCGTAGATTTAGATGCCTGCCCTCCCTTTCTGGGGCCACTAAATAAAATTAAGAGGTGATTAGACTTCCTGTAATCCTTCTCCCTATCCAAATATGTCAACAGACATTTTCTAACATCTAATAAATTAAATTTCCTCTCCTTCTCATTTTTTGGATTATCACAGAAGAAGGAGGGCAAAATGATCTCCTGCGATCTATTGAACTTAGATGCGACCTTGGGAAGATACAGTGGATCCTGTCTCAGAACCACTCTATCTTCTAAAACCAACAAAAAAGGTTCCTTAACTAACACGGCCTGTAGATCGCTCACCCTTCTGGCCGTGGTTATGGCCAGTAAAAAGGCTAAGTTCAGAGTCAAAAATTGAACTGAAATTTCCTGCGCTGGTTCAAAGGGCGCTTTCGTCAGTGCCTCCAGAACCAGTGTTAGGTTCCATGGCGGGAAAACATTCACCCTTTCCCTTGCCAGAATGAATCTCTTAATCAGGGGCTTTAATGCAAGCCTCTGATCCATAAATACAGATAGTGCTGCTATCTGTACTCTGAGGGTGTTCGTGGAAACCCCCTGATCCACCCCTGCTTGTAGGAATTCCAGTACCACCGGTACTGAAAGGACAGAAACCTCCTTATTCTGGCACCACTGTGAGAAGCAATTCCAAACTTTAGAATATATTCTCCTGGTGACCAGCTTCCTGCTGCCCAAGAGGGTCTCAATTACCCTATCCGAGCAACCTTTACCTCTGAGGATCTCTTCCTCAAGTACCATGCCGTCAGACAGAAGAACCCCTGGTCGGGGTGGAGGACTGGCCCTTGTAGAAGAAGATCCCAACTGACTGGAAGACGGAACGAAGGAGAGATTGACCACTCTTTAAGAGTGGCAAACCACATCCTCTTTGGCCACCATGGGGCTATCAGGATCAGTCCACAGTCTGAGCTGGCCAGCTTTTGTAGAACCCGTGGTATCAACACTAGTGGGGGAAAAGCGTATGCAAGACGGAAGTCCCAGTCCTGAGACAGAGCGTCCACTCCCTGAGATCCCCCTATTCTGTTGAGGGAGAATAAATGATCCACTTTTTTGTTTCCTCTGTGGGCAAAGAGATCTATGTCTGGGCACCCAAACTTCTGACTTATCTGCAGAAAGACCTCCTGGTTTAGTTCCCATTCCCCCTGGAGGATGGGTTTCCGACTTAGAAAATCTGCAACCACATTGGCGGTTCCTCTTATGTGAACCGCCGATATGGATTGAAGATTTTCTTCGGCCCAATTTAAAATGTTCAGGGCTAGATTCAGTAGCTTCCTGGATCTGGTGCCCCCCTGGCGGTTTAGGTAAGAGACTGTCGTCACATTGTCCGACAGAACCTGAACCTCTAACCCCTGGATCCTGTCTCCGAAGACTCTTAATGCCTGGCCCACCGCCAGAAGTTCCCTGTGGTTGGAGGAGGCCCCCGCCTGGGAAGGAGTCCAGGCCCCCTGAGCCTGAACGTCCCCCAGGTGAGCTCCCCAACCCCAAGTGCTTGCGTCGGTAGTTACTATTGTGGAATTCCACTGATCCCAGGGTAATCCCAAACTGAGCCTGTCCTGATTCAACCACCAATCTAGGGAGGCCTCTACTTTTGCTGGGATAGACACCTTCCCGTCCAGTGACTCCCTTTTGTCCCAGGAGGACAGTAGTAAGAACTGCAGCTTCCTTGAATGGAGCTGAGCCCAGGGAACCGCTGGAATACACAAGGTCATCAGACCTAATACCCTCATGATCTGCCTGCGAGAGCACTCCCTGGCTTCCTTTAAAGATAAGATCGCTGTAATCACTTTTAACCATTTCTCCTCTGCAAGAAACAGTTTGAGCCTCTGTATCCACCAGGTATCCCAGAAACATTTTTATTTGGGATGGTGCTAGAGAAGATTTTTCTCTGTTCACTATCCAGCCCAAGGTCTCCAGGGTAGAGATCACTCTGTCTACTTCCACCTGTTCTTGAGACTGTCCGTATACCAGTAGGTCATCTAGATAAGGTATAAGGGACACCCCCTGAAGGTGTAAATAAGCTACAACCTCCGCCAGGACCTTTGTGAAGATCCTTGGGCTTGCTGTCATTCCGAAGGGGAGAGCTCGGAATTGCCAATGCTGAATTCCTCTGTTCGTAAGGACTGCGAACCTCAGCAGGGACTGGTGTTCCTTGGCAATCGGAATGTGGAGATAAGCATCCCTCAGATCTATCGTGGCTAGAAACGCATCTTTTAATAGATGCCTGTACACCATATAAATACTCTCCATCCGGAAGGTCTTTTGTCTCAAAAACCTGTTCAGTTTCCTGAGATTTAATATCAGGCGAAATTTCCCTGACGGTTTTTGGACGACAAAAACATGGGAGTAAAATCCCTGGTAATACTCTTCCGGTGGAACGGGAATGATCACCTCCTGAAACGCCAGTCCCTGCACGCTGTCCAACAGTCCTGCGGCCTTTGAAGGTTCCCTGGGAGGACGGGTCAGAAAAAAGTTTTGAGGGGGAGGGGAGAGAAATTCCAGACGATATCCCTCTGTCAAGATCTGTAATATGTAGGGGCTTCCGGAGATCTTGTTCCACTGAGGGACAAAGTGAGCCAATCTCCCCCCTATCCTGACGCTGGCGTCACTTGGACTGCTTGGTGGCATCTTTAGGACCGTAAAAGAGCAGGCTACCTTTTTGCGTGCTCTTTCCCTTCCCCACCTTCTATTCGCGCCCTTTTTACCTTTAAAAATTTCCCTGATTAGAGGGGGGACGAAAAAAACTTCCTGCTCCTCTCTCTCAGCTTTAACCGGAAAATTTTTCCCCCTTTTCTGCTGACCTTGACAGGACCTGATCCAGGCCTGCTCCAAATAGTTGGGAGCCCTCAAATGGTAACCCGCATAGTCGTGATCTAGACATATGGTCTCCTTCCCATGACTCGACCCAGACAGCCCTTCTTGCAGAGTTAAGGAGGGCCGCAGACTTGGCCGTATTCCTGACGGATTCTACTGCCGCATCTGCTAGATATGCCACAGCCTTACGTATTATCTCTAGAGAATCTGTGACTTCTTTAGAATTACTCCCTCTAGAAACATGGGTGGAAAGTCTACCTAACCATGCATCCACATTCCTAGCCACGCAAGCTGATGCCAAGGCAGGAGCCATGGCTGCTGCATTTGCATCCCACGCTCTTCTCAAGAGCGTCTCGGCCCTTCTGTCCATTTTGTCTTTCAGGCTACCCGAGTCCTCAAAAGACAAATCAGATTTCTTTGAGACCTGTGACAGGGCTGCGTCTAACTTGGGGGTTTTGAAAAACTTCTGTTCCTCTTCCTCCTCAAAAGGAAACCTCCTCTTCCAAGTCTTAAGCCTCAGAATTTTTCTTTCTGGGTCTTTCCCCTCTCTCAGTATCACCTCCTTTAGGGCCTGATGGACTGGGAATACCCTGGATTGAGGTTTTCCCAATCTCCTGTACATCCTATCCCTGGCAGAAGCCGGAACCGGAGGTTCCGGGATATCCTCAGAGACATAAATCGCCCTGAGTAACTGCCCCATATCCTCCAAGGGAAAGAGGGGGCTACTAGCTCTAGGACCTTCACTATCCTGGCTATCAGCATCTGAGTTTTCCCCCTCTTCTAGTGAGTCTTCCTCTGACTCCTCCGAGTCCTTCAATTCCTCAATACCTGAGGTAACGGAGGATGGGTTTTTCTGCAAGGTTTTCTGGCCCCTGTCTGAAAAACAGTCCTGAGAGGAAATATCTTCTCTAGATGACAGGACTGCTTTGTCATCCGTCCTCTGCACTTCCTTAGGTGCTATGGCTGTCTTAAGAGATTGAAGTGTAGAAAGCATCTCAGATTGTACTACCAGGAAATCCTTCATAACCTGTGAGGTTTCCTTACTCGACAGCTTATAAATGCACCTAAAACAAAAAAAGGTTTAGCATGGTCTGGTGGGAGCTTGTCACTACAGTTCCCACACCTTTTTGTTCTGGGGAGGGGGGATTTTTACCCCTAGCCTTCTGAACCCCTTGAGCAGAGCCGCTAGGTTCTAAGGAGACAGAAAAGAGACATAACACCCTTAAAATACTTTCTCACTCTCCTGTGGCTTCCCCCCACATAGTTTAAGTAAGACCCCTCTTACCCCACCACTCAAACAGAAGAGGACTCACCGCCTGTAGCCTCTTCCTGTGTCCTCTCTTTCCATCCTGTTCCTTGCTGGGTCCATCCAGGATGTGACCGGGAGGAAAAAGAGCGACAGTCGTGAGCCCTCTGCCTGCCTCTCCAGAGTCTTGAGAAACTGCTCCTCAGACGCCGGTGATCGGCGCCATTTTGTTGAGGGCCCGCCGCCCGAAGGAGGGGATTTGGCCTCTAGCGTTTCTGGATTCACCATTTTGGCGTAGACTGGACACCGGAAGTGATGACACCCGGAAACGGCACCATCTTGTTCCACCTGGCCGGAACGCTTACTCCTTAGCCAGGAGTATTACAGCGTTCAGAAAGAGATGGAAACCTTCCAAAAGAACCCTGTCCAGCACCACTGGACACCCTGGGCTCTCACCTACTCCTTCAGCAGCTCAAGCTCCAGTCTCAGACTCTGGTACCTTCAACACCCCTGTACCTGACTGGGTGGAAGAAAAAAGGCATGAGGTATGTGCTCACAGGAGCTCCGGGATACCCCTCTGTACCCGGAAGGCTCCTTGCCTTGGCCACCCTTCCCAGCTTTGGAATCCAGCCCCCAGAGGGGGGACCATCCGCTACTAGCTTCAGGTCTATAGACAAAAAACAAACGTTTCGCTGCCGGGAAACACAATCAAGAACTGAGGTGCAGGGGGAAGGGAGGGTCCTTTTAACCTTGTGTGTTGATTGTGTTTCCTGTCAGGTGGACCAGTCATCTCTCAGGTTATGCCGTCCTGGAAGATGACTAGAGAAAGATAGATATGGGTGTTTTCACCATGGAAATGGTATTAAAAGTCATGGGAGAGGTGGGTGTTGTCACTATAGAAATGGTATTGGAAGTCATGGGAGGCTATCAGCTGACCCAGGGAGGAGGTGTAGATCGACAATAAAAGAGGTCTAAGGACAGAACCTTGGTTAAGTATAGAAAAATGAATTGTAAATGACACTGAAGGTGTGGCAAGATATGAACCAACAAAGAATACAGTCAAAGGAACCAAAGGAATGGATTTTTTGAGAAGGAGGGGGTGGTGAAATGTATCAAAAGCAGCAGAGAGGTCCAAGAGTATAAGTACAACATAGTGACAATTGATTTAGGCGGTTGGTAAGTAGTTTGTGAATTTTAGCAGAGCAGCTTCCACGGAATGTTGCGGGCAAAATCCAGACACAAGGGGAAGTCTGAGAATGTTATTCTCAGTGAGGTGGCAGCTCAGGTGCTTGTAGACTAGGTCCACTTTCCACTCCTCCCTCTTACACCTGTGGATTTTAGTATTTAAAACCTGCTTTCTTTCATGCTGTTATTTTATTATGATTAAGGCCTATGTAAGAGGCTGAAATGCATCATAATTACAGGTATTGATTCCTTTTTATGGATTGATCTAATAAAGTCACATGTTTTATCTTTAAGACATTGTGGTGCCAGATTTTTTTCTTTTCTCTTTGATTGGACGCTTCTAGACTAGGTGTACAAGGAGTGTGGGAGTATGGCTTCATGCACGCAGTACCTTATTCAACCTCTCCTGAATGATTTAACTTGACAGCTAGAAACCGGCGTCTAAAAACGTCCGTTTAGCCACGTTTAGCGTTTGAAATGCCTTTAAACACAGCTTCTGAACGCATTTTTTTTTAGGTTCCAAAAAAAAAAAAAGCTTCTAAACTGCCTAGACATGACTATAAACGACCCTGTGTACATGTACTGATAAGATAACAGAGGAGAGTTCAGGATCAGTCGAAAAAAAATGCCCAACTGCCCCTAAACGTCCGGTTACCAGCAGCAGTGTACATGAGGCCTAAATGGGAGCAAAAAGATGGGTCTAGGTTGACAAGGCCAGTGGGTTACAGCAAAGGCTTTTAACCACTTGCCCACTGGGCACTTAAACCCCCTTCCTAACCATACACATTTTCAGCTTTCAGTGCTCTCACATTTTTAACGACAATTACTCAGTCATGCAACACTGTGCCTAAATGAAATTGATGTCCTTTTTTTCCACACAAATAGGGCTTTCTTTTGGTGGCATTTAAATCACCACTAGGTTTTTTATTTTTTCCACTATACATGAAATTAGTAATTTTTCTTCACAAAATTTGGCCAAAATTTATACTGCTACATATTTTTGGAAAACATAACCCAAATCAGCGTATCTTTTTTGGTCATTGTGAAGAGTTATAGAGTCTACAAGCTATGGTGCAAATCATTGAAAATTGATCGCACCTGATGTACTGACGGTCTATCTAATTTCTTGAGACACTAACAAGCCAGGAAAGTACAAATATCCCCCAAAATTACCCCTTTTTGGAAAGTAGACATTCCAAAGTATTTAGTAAGAGGCATGGTGAGTTTTTTGAAGTTGTAATTTTTTCCCACAATTCTTTGCAATTTTAAGATTTTTTCCCCACAAAATTGTCATATTAACAGGTTATTTATCTCACACAGCATATGCATACTTTCAACTACACCCCAGAACACATTCTGCTACTCCTCCTGAGTATGGAGATACCACATGTGTGAGACTTTCACAGCCTGGTCACATACCGAGGCCCAACATTCAGGGAGCACCATCAGGCATTCCAGTGACATATAGTGGTATGGTGTGACAGGGGCGCTAACTACATAGGTAGGTATTTTCCCATGTATATCTCTACTGTTGCGTAATACCAGAAGGTTACTTTTATTAACCCTCTATACTCCTGATGGATCCTAGGAATATGCAATAATAAAGACCTTTTATAACCAATAGTGACTTATCGCTGTGACATAAAAAATATGATTGAAAAAATATGATTAAACATAAATATACAAGTGAATTCAATAGTAGGTGTCATATATCATAAATAACATTCACCACTTTCCCATTATGCATGTGAAAAAGTCCATCCAAGTGAAATCATGCATGTGAAAAATATAAAACTGAAAAAATATAATCAGGTAGTTGACAACGAAATATTATTCTTGGCTGTAGATTTGTGAGAAAATTAACCTTCACCACATTCTTCTATAGATCACCCAATGTGAGTAGGCTGACTGGCTGCTTACCAGATGTAATTGACTTCTTTAATTAAAAAGAGAGTCGATCGAGCTTTCACAGGTTAGTGCCTGTACACATACGATTTTGGCAGGAGATGGTATTGGAAGTTCCTCTTCCCATTAGACTCAGGCAAGATATATAGAAAGGCTGTTTCCTGTTTATCGGTGGTTGTTGGCGGCGGCCGCTGGAACGCACCTCCACGCCATACACTACCATACATGCAAGTAGCCCCAGTGTCGGGTAGGCACCCTACATTGTAAGTAGCCACTTGGCTATGTATATTATTTAAATTTTAATAAATCAAACAGTATTATACTATGTAGCTGTCCTTTGCCTTTCTATATATCTTGCCTGAGTCTAATAGGAAGAGGAACTTCCAATACCATCTCCTGCCAAAATCGTATGTGTACAGGCACTAACTTGTGAAAGCTCGATCGACTCTCTTTTTAATTAAAGAAGTCAATTACATCTGGTAAGCAGCCAGTCAGCCTACTCACATTGGGTGATCTATAGAAGAATGTGGTGAAGGTTAATTTTCTCACAAATCTACAGTCAAGAATAATATTTCGTTGTCAACTACCTGATTATATTTTTTCAGTTTTATATTTTTCACATGCATGATTTCACTTGGATGGACTTTTTCACATGCATAATGGGAATGTGGTGAATGTTATATATGATATATGACACCTACTATTGAATTCACTTGTATATTTATGTTTAATCATATTTTTTCAATCATATTTTTTATGTCACAGCCATAAGTCACTATTGGTTATAGAAGGACTTTATTATTGCATATTCCTAGGATCCATCAGGAGTATAGAGGGTTAATCAAAGTAACCTTCTGGTATTACGCAACAGTAGAGATATACATGGGAAAATACCTACCTATGTAGTTAGCGCCCCTGTCACACCATACCACTATAACCACTAAATCGCACGATTTTTTGAAGGGAGCAGCTTTACAATAATTAGTTCACTAATAATTTAGTTTGATTCTCACGTGGCGCAGAGTCACATAGCCCAATAGAGGGTCTGTGTTCTTTTTCATTCCAGTGACATAAATTACACAATTTCTTGACTACCTCTTACACTTTTGAAGGTCCTGGGGCACCAGGACAATGGAAACGCCCAATAAAAGACCCCATTTTGGAAAGTAAACACCCCAACGTATATTCTATGAGGCATAATGAATCATTTGAACATTTGTCATTTTTTGAAAATGTGGAAATAAAAATTACCAGTTACACTTACCGGTAACGGCTTTTCTAGGAAAATCTTCCAAAACGGCACACCTTAGAGGATGACTGGTCTCACCTGGCAGGAAACACAATCAAAGTTTAAAAAGCCCCACCCCTCCCTCTGACCCTCAGTTATGACAGAGTATAGACCCATACCAGTGTCAGAGGGTACATTTTGTGAAGAATAAAACATCACCAACAGTTAAGGGTAGGGAAGTAGGCCTGCTGTCCTGGAAGATTTTCCTAGAAAACCCGTTACCGGTAGGTGTAACTGGTAATTTTCTCCAGTCATCTTCCAGGATGGCACACCTGAGACAATAAGCAAGAAGTTCAGGCCTACCTTAGGGTGTGTTAGGCCTGTAGAACCTTCCTGCCAAATGCCAAGTCCTGAGGGGACAACAGCTTCACTCTGTAATGCCTCAGGAAGGTATTATGGCTTGTCCATGTTGCTGCCTTGCAGATCTGATCTATTGAAGCACCTGCCCTCTCTGCCCAGGAGGTCGCCAGAGATCTGGTTGAGTGAGCCTTAAGGTGGGATGGAACCAGTTTACCCGAGTGCTTATAAGCTATTGCTATCGCCTGCTTAATCCACCCGGCTATCGTTGGTTTTGAAGACTGCAGAACCCTTCTTTGGCCACCAAAAGTAATTAGTAGATGGTTCGATCTCCTAAATTCTCTCACCCTTTCAAAAATAAAACTAGAAGACAAACGTCTAACATCTAAAAAGGTGCAACTTTTCTTCCTTACCATTCTTGGGGTTCTGGCAGAATGATGCAAGCATGATTTCCTGTGACCTGTGGAAACCAGAGGTCACCTTTTGGTAAATAAAGTGGGTCCTGTCTAAGGATTATCCTATCCTCCAGGAGCAACAAAAAATACTTTTATTGTCAGGGCCTGTAGGTCACCTATCCTGGCTGCAGTAATGGCCAGAAGGAAAGCCATTTTAAGAGAAAGAAATTTAAATTAAATTTGAGCCACCGGCTCAAATGGCCCTTTCGTTAGGGCGTCCAAGACCAGGGACAAATCCCACGGAGGGAACCTGACTGTCCTTAACGGGGTTAACCTTTCCCTGGCCGACAAAAACCTCTTAACAAGGGGTTGAGCTAGCCTACTGTCGAAAAAAACTGACAGGGCCCCCACCTGAACCCTAAAGCGGCGTACACACGGTCGGAATTTCCGATGGAAACAGTCCGATGGGAGCTTTTCATCGGATTTTCCAACCGTGTGTATGCCCAACGGTCTTTTTCTGTCGGAATTTCCGACGGACTTTGAATTGAGAACCTGTTCTCAATTTTTCCGAAAGAAAATTTTTCCGAAGAAAACCTTTCTATCGGATTTTCCGATCGTGTGTAGGCAATTCCGACACGCAAAATTCCGACGCATTCTCGGAAACAATTCGACGCATGCTCGGAAGCATTAAACTTCCCTTTTTATAGTGCTGTCGAATGTGTTTTATGCGCTGTGTTATTGACCGTCGGAATTTGGTGTGATCATGTGTAGGCAACACAGCTTGAGCGGAATTCCGTCGGAATTCCGTTGGAAAAACCGTCAGAGTTTTTTCCGATGAGAATTCCGATCGTGTGTACGAGGCATTAAGGGTGCTGACCGTTAATCCTTGGTCTACCCCCTCTTGGAGAAAATCCAAAATGATTGGAATCGTTTGGAGAGCTCCTTGCTTAGACTGAACCCATCGGGAGAAGACCTTCCAGACCTTTGCATAGATTTGTCTGGTAACCTTATTTCTACTAAGGAGGAGTGTGTCGATTACCTTCTCTGAATATCCCCTATTCCTGAGGATCTCCCTCTCAAGAGCCAGGCCGATTGGTGGCTCAATCCAGTCAATCTAGGGAGCTTCTCACCTCCTCTACCAGAGGAACCCTTTCTTCCAGGGATTCTCTTCTCCCGTCCCAGGAGGAGAGAAGGAAGCCCTGGAGACCGCGGGAGTGGATTTGAGCCCAGGTAACAGCTGGGATGCAGGAAGCCATAAGCCCCAGCACTCTCATAATGTTCCTCAGTGATACCTGTCCGGCCTGCTGTCACTGCGCCTTGAATTTTTTCGATCTTTTCCGGAGGAAGACGAATTCTTTGGGCCACTGAGTCTAACTGGTACCCTAAGTACACTTTTGACTGCGATGGGTCCAGGGAGGACTTCTCCCGACTGACCATCCAACCCAGTGAATCCAGGGTGGTCAAGACCAAATCTCGATCCTACTGGAGTTGGTCTCTGGATGGACTGTAAATCAATAGATATTCCAGATATGGTATCAGTGCTATACCCTGAAGGTGTAGGAATGATGCCACCTCCGCGAGAATCTTGGTGAAGATTCTTGGACTGGCTGCAAGGCCGAAGGGGAGTGCCCTGAACTGCCAATGCTGCACCCCCTGCTCTGTCCGTACTGCAAAACACAAGTATTTTTGATGTCCCGGGGCAATGGGTACATGCAGGTAAGCATCCTTGAGATCTAACGTTATCATGAAAAATCCCTTCTGAAGGAGTTTTCTGACCGTATAGATGCTTTCCATCCTGAACTTTTTGTACAGCAAGTACCGATTTAGTTTTCGTAGATTTATAATCAACCGAAACTTGCCCGATGGCTTTGGAACCACGAAAACGTGGGAATAAAAACTTAAAGCCATCTGTCTCACTGGAACCGGGATAATCACGTCCTGTTCGTCAAGTTCACGGACACTGTCTGATAGGCCCCTTGCTTTTAGTGGGTCCTTGGGAAGGTGAGTAACCAGAAAATTCTGAGGTGGGACTGACCAAAACTCCAAGTAGCCTTCTTTTATAAGGTTTAAAATGTAGGGACTCTGAGATCTTTTCCCACTGGGGGAGAAACCATGAGAGCCTTGAGCCCACTTTTATGTTGGCGTCATTTTGTCTCCTTATTGGACGGTCCAGACCCGGAAAAAAGGATTCCACTCTTTTCCTTGGCCTTCCCAATCCCCCACTTCTTCCTCTGACCACCCTTGCTTTTAAACTAACTTTTTGCAGGGGGGCCGAGAAAAAAAATTCCTCCTTCTCTTTCCTGGGTTTTGTGGGAAATTTAAAATGTTTCCGTGGATCGGGAAAGGACCTATTCCACACCCGAACCAAAGAGCAGGGAGCCCTCAAAGGGGATACTGCAGAGTCAGGACTTAGATGTAAAGTCTCCATCCCACGTTTTGACCCAGAGAGTCCTCCTGGCTGAGTTCAGTAATGCCGCTGACTTAACAGTCGTCCGCTGCCGCATCTGCCAAAAAGGCCATTGCTCTCCCAATGACTTCCAGGTATTCTACCACTTCCTTGGACTCTTTCCTACGCGTGACATGGGCCATCAACTTGTTGATCCATGCATCCGCGTTCCTGGCCACACATGCAGAGGCCAATGCAGGACTCATAGCCGACGCATTAGCCTCCCAGGCTCTACGCAACAAGGTCTCTGATTTCTAATCCATCTGGTCCTGAATGTTGCCTGTATCCTCGAAGGACAGGTCCGACCTCTTAAGCCCCATACACACGGTCGGACTTTTTCATCAATTTGGTCCGATCGGACAAGGTTGTTGAAAAATCGGACAGTGTTCGTCGGTTTGTCCGTCGGACAAAGTCTTATCTCCTGCTGGAAAGATTTGCCGTCAACCCGGTCCGATCACACCAAATCCGAGCGTGTGTACGCTTGTCCGACGGACAAAGTGCTACGCATGCTCAGAAGAAATTCTGTGACGGAAGCGCTCGGTCAGGTAAAACTACCTTTCCTAATCGACACAGCACATTCGTCACGCTGCAATGTTAAAATGTCTTTAATGCAGCGCATTCTCTTTTTCTTTACAATGCAACAAGAATGACATCTTTTAGCTGCTCCTATTCACCCGCACTTCTCACAAACTTACTTTTTATTACTTTGCAGCATTTATACACTACATGTTTATTTTTACTCTGAACGGAAAAGAATCTTTGTTATTTTTTTACCATGATTTGTCTTTTTTTTTTTTTTTTTTGGGGAATACATATTTGAATGTTTTTTTTTTTTTTTTTTGGAGGGGGGTTGTGTGTCTCAAATTACCAAAAACACATTATTTACATTTGTATTTCTTGCTTAAATTTACTAGGAGGTTGTTTGTTGTTGTTGCCCCTTGTTAATTCTACTTTAGGATTAGTGAAATGTACCAGCCTACTCAAAGAAAAACTGTCATTGTAGCAAAGTAAAACACAATAGTCAATGATTATTTCAAATCAAAAAAACCTTTATTTAGGTCACACCAACAAACCAAAGAGGAACGCAGCCATGGTGAAACTTGGGGAATTTGCAAAGTCTTGGCCCCCCACGGCAACCATCATTGTCCAAGCGTAGAAAATTGGGGGCCTGAGGAGTACGTATATTAAGGGGAGTGCAATCTGGTCGTGAAGTCCAAAGTATCCGGAACTGCAGCAGATGCCATCTAGGTCCCCAGGCTCTGGTACTACAAGAGGCTCCATCTTCTCTCACACCAGACTGATTGCAGGTCGTCACTCTCAGGTCTTCCTTCCACGCTTCCTTCCACGCTGTGGCTGTCGTGCTGGTGGGGTGGCAGAAGGAGGAGGAGGCGGAGCATGGTAACTATGGCAAACATGTGTGACTGGGGTCATCTCCCCAGCCCTACCCTTATTTAGGACATGGAGGATGAGCCCCTCACACATGTTGCGTTGCCCCACCTCCAGCCCTGCAGTTTAGATTCTGGCCCCAAAATGTCTCCCACACCACTGTCTGTTGATATGTCAAACACGTTAGGAACTAAGCAATTGGCGATCCTGAATTAAGTGAACATCATTCATTATTCCCATAAATGGTAACAAAACTACTATACCTGGAACAAGCTGGGCTCCTCCACCTCTTCCAGACTGGAAGGCCCAGGTTGCTCCTCGGAAGCCTCATCAGGGGTGGGCTGCGCGCAAGGAAGCGTGGAAGGAGGAGTTGAGGTTGGCTCCGTGACATCAGCCTGGTCCTTCAGAAAATGGAGACTCTGATAGTACCAGAGCTTGGGGACATAGACCTCATCTGCTGAAGTTGCAGTTTCCTCAGACTTCACGACCTTCTTCCGCTCCCTGATATACGCACTCCTCAGGCTGCCAATTTTCTTTCTAATATCATCAACAGTTGCCGTGGGGAACCTTGGCTTGACAAATTCCACAAGTTCCTCCAGGGCTGCGTGCCTCTTTGGTTTGTTGGTGTAATGTGGGTGTATACCCTGCCACAATATGGGAAAATCCCTGTATTTGGCAATGAAGAGGGGGAGAAAACTCATGTCGTTGAATCCCTTCAGATCAATCTCTGCAAGACACAACAACACACCAAACCCTATAAATTATGTCAGGCTAAACTCTCCTAATCTTCTCCATAAAGAAGCCTCAAGTTCAAATCAGTCTAGGCTAGTTATGTACCAACGTTAAATTGTACCTTCGTTTGTAGCGATCGTCTCGTGTGAGTTTTCTCTCCCCTCGTCTCCCAGATCGTGGCTACGACACAGGCGTGTGACGTTTTATATACACTGCGCATGCTTCAAACTCCGCCCGCCCCTGACGATCTTTCTCGTCTATTCCCCACCCCTTCTCTTTACGGCGTAGTGGGGAGAGCACATGGCGGGGACACAGCAGGTGCGCCACAAATATCCCACCAACGAGGAGGAGGACGAGGAAAGTCCGGAGGCAGAAACGTCCCGATCCCGGAGCCTGAAATTCAAGGCCTCCAATATGTCATTTGGAGAAATGTTGGAGATGGTGGACATATTAAAGAGGAGCGACTATGATGGGAAGTATGGGCCTTACCTCAACCCCAATGTCCACAAGGCCAAGATCATGTCTAAAGTTGTGAGAAGGCTGTACAATAATTTTGGGGTACAACGATCCAAGGAGCAACTCAGGAAACACTGGTCAGACCTGAAACTGAGGGAGGCCGATCAGTACAGAAAGATCAAGAGAATTCTTCAAAAAAGTAAGTAGTTGTGTTTTGTGTTTGATTTCTTGCTTGCATACTGCTCCATTGTGTTTTGATTTTTACCAAGTTGTACATTCCAAAATGGCCACTTTCAGGTTCGTCTGTGCATTCGATCGTACTCAGCCTCGATCTTTCTGCCACTGTCATGGTCGTGTGTGTGTGCATTCGATCGTACGCAACCTCGATCGTTCGGGCCACTTATAATACGATGTTTGGTGTTTTTTTGGGGGAAAGGAAGTTTGTTCTCACTAGAAATGTCATCAAGAATGTAAAGCCAATTTATTCAATGTAAAGGAGAGGTCACTCAGTAGCTGTTTACCCATCTGGACTCTAGAGCACTAGTGCTGGGACACCCAAACCCCCTTTTTATTATGCTTTTCCACACATGTGCTCCAGTGGATACTAGAGGGGGGTCTCCATCACACAAACTTCTACCAAAAAGCTAGTCAGTTTAGCACCTTTACAAAGTGACTTCATTCATGTAGTTGACATTTGTAACTGGCCAAACTAAAATAGTGTCCGTCACTTTCAAGCAATGTTTGTCATTTCCTATTTCTGCCCTCAATAGCTTGTGTTGCTAAATCTTCCTTTTGGACATTCTCATAGGGGAGCGAAAACTTGGGCCGTCTGAGGAAACCCCCAAACCAACACCTCCCAAAAAAGGGGAAAGAGCAGAAGCAGAGGAGGAGGAGGAGGAGGAGGAGGAGGAGGAAGGAGAGATCATCGAACTTGGAGAAATTGTCACCACAACAGGTGAGTGTGGGAGAACACAGCTACTGGTAAGCTAATCCATGTATGGCTGCCTCATTTCCAACACCCCATTTTTGTTTGTTTGTGGTTTTTAGGTGACGTGGATGTTGTGGAAGAAAAAAATCGCACTTTACCACAGAGAGTGCCCACGTACTCATCGGAGAGATAATGGTCTGCAATCGAGATCTAGATTACATAAAGCAAAACATCAATGATGTTCAACAAAAATTGAAGAACATCATTGATGTTTTAGGAAAAAATATGAAAACGCACCAAGTAATTAACACACATTTGTGCCAGCTTCTGAACACATTTGCAACTTAAAAACTGTGTGCAATTTGGAACATGCACACATTGTGTCCACATGTGCTAGCTCCCACCATGGTGGATGAATGGCAAAGTTTTTTTTGGGGGTGCAAACACTTTACGAACTACGAAAGTGGTTGTGGTGAAGGGGTTGCACCCCCAAAAAACGTCCATTCATCCCCATGATGGAAAATGGCACTTTTGAAGCTTCTAGGCATGTGTTTTCCCATCTAATGACCATTTTCAGACCCAAATTGTGTGCATGTTCCAAATTTACACTTTTCGTGGGTGACCCCCCCATGTGATGAAGGCAAGATCAAACACACTTTGAACATATAGTCATGTCTGATCTTGTCTTCACTTCACAAAGTTGAACTTTCAAAGTTCCTAGGTTCTGTTTTGCTCCATGCCTGGTTTTACCAATTGCGGAATGTTTGTAAACAATGTTGTAAATAACCAAGATGTTGTCAGTTTTGGCGTGAAGATTGTAAACGCACTTGTGCATGTTTTCCTAGTAAACTTTTATTTTTCTAAATGTGTGGCTTCCTTATTTAAAAAACACAATGCATTATGTATGTAAAATGAAAAGGATATGGGGGGCAATGGGTGTTATTTACTAAAGGCAAATCCACTTTGCACTCCAATTTTCTTTCCCTGGGAACTTTTTCAATGCACTTGTAGAGCATAGCGGATTTGACTTATGTAAATGACACCCACAGTGCTTTGTACGAAAACACGGAGCACAGCATTTTGGAGAATACACACATGTCAGACCTGGTGATGAAAAGGAGTATTTTGGGTGTCAGTTATGCAGTACAAACCTTCTCTAGACCAAAGATTAGGTAGCAAACACACAACATGAGAATAATCTTTTTGGGAAGAAGAGACTGTTACCTCCTTTTTGCCCAGAAAGTGCATTCCCACTGTCGAAGGCAAAGGAAAAAAATGTCAAAGTAAAATAAGCTAAAAAGAACACTGAAATGACAAGAAATCATAGGTTGGTTAAAATATCAGATTTATTAAAAAATGCCTCTCACACATCGTCAGGCAGAGCAATGCCCCCCTACCCACAAAGTACTCCATATATTGGTCCCGGACCACACGGGCATTTAGAGGGGGCAAGCCTGGACGTGCCACTCGAAGGGCTGTGAGTTCGGCATTTGGAGGGCCCTCCACATCTGGGCCAACGGGCACCACATAGTTCCTGTTATGTCTTTTGAGGAAGTTGTGCAATATGCAACAGGCAAGAACTATGTGGTTCAGTTTGTATTCCGCCAAGTTAAATGCCGTCAGGAACAGGCGGAAGCGGCTGGCCAGGATGCCAAAAGCGTTCTCCACAACTCTTCTGGCTCTGGACAGCCTGTAGTTGAAGACCCTCTGGTCCGGGGTGAGGGTCCTCATCGGGAACGGCCTCATCACATGGGGAGTCAACGCAAACGCTTCATCTGCGACAAAGACGAAGGGGAGTCCTTCGGCATTCTCCTCTGGAGGTGGCAAGCACAGACTGCCACTTTGGAGACGCCAGTAGAACTCCGTGTGCGTAATGGCCCCACCATCCGATATCCGGCCGTTCATCCCCACGTCCACATACATAAACTCGTATGTTGCCGACACCACCGCCAACATCACTACACTATTAAACCCTTTATAATTATAATAGTAGGACCCCGAGTTGGGCGGTGGGACGATGTGGACGTGTTTCCCATCAATTGCCCCTCCGCAGTTAGGAAAGTCCCAACGGCTGGCAAAGTGGGAGGCCACAGTCTGCCATTCCTGTGGCGTGGAAGGGAACTGTGGAGTGAAACAAGAAAAAAAAATTAGTCACTTTGCACCTAAACATTGCAAGCAGATTAGACAATCAACATCTTGGAACAAGAGCATTGTATAAAATTGGAGGCTGGAAAGTATTTGCACAGAAAAGTAGAGGCTCCCCTTCACAGATTACTCACCCCCCCCATCAATCCCCCCACTTCTGATGGGACATTGGCAATAACTAGGGTTTTGGGGGGGGGGGTGGACAGCTAACCCTCTGCACTTCATTGATTGGCAAATGGCTCAATAATGTGGGCTAGTTTGGCCAGACCCTCTGTACTTAACACTATTGGCAGGCCACAGAAAAGATCAAATAACATTTCAACCCCCCCCCCCCCCCCCCCAAAAAAGGCAGGCACAGTGTGACATTATTAAATTACCAAGCAAGCTAATAGGAGGGAAAGAAGACAAAAAAATAGGAAATGGAATGTATGGAGGCAGCCCCTTGCACTACATGCTTTGCTGAATTCATCCCTAAAGATGCCCACTATAAAGAGGTAGGTATATAGTGTGTATGGACCTTGGGAAAGCCAGCAGATAAAGGATTGGTACCATCTGACAGAGCAGTTGGGGAGGGGGTTCCTAATGAGTTTGCCCCCCCCCCCACCAAAAGAAAAAAAAAAGGGGGCTCTACATGAAGTAAACCACACAGCAAACATTTGTGCATATTTTAGGGGGTGTTTTGGGGCAAACAATACTATGCAGCAGACAAAAGACATTGCTTAAGTGACTAGGCCATAGGTGTCTATTGGGGCAGAAGAGCATGCTGGGGAGGTAAGTGAAGGGAAAAATGCATGAAGGAGAAAAGGGGCACAGCATATTAGAACATATTGCAATCATGGTAATTAAGGAAGGAGGTCAAAAATAGAAGACATTAGCAAACAGAGCATACATAGAAGGGAATAGTAAAGTAGAAATGTTACCTTAATATAGTCCTCCTGCAGGACCTGAATGATGGCAGAACAGGTCTCTGGAATAATGATTCCCAGGGCCTGGGGAGAGATACCTGAAGAGAACTTCAAATCCTGAAGACTTCTCCCTGTCGCCAAGTACCTCAACGTGGCAACAAGCCTCTGCTCCGGAGTAATGGCTTGTCTCATGCAGGTATCCTGCCGGCTGATAAAGGGGGTCAGCAAAGCCAAAAGACGGTGAAAATCGGGGTCCGTCATCCTGAGAAAGTTCCTGAAATCATCAGGATTATTCTCCCGGATCTCACGAAGCAAAGGCATGTGCGAGAACTGGTCACGCTGAAGCAACCAATTCTTGGTCCACATACTCCTCGTCACTCTGTTCATGGACGGGTCTTGGCTCAAAGCTAAAAGCCCGACACCAATTCCGCGTACAGCACGAACTCGGCGATGAGTACGCACGGGAAACATCGCTCAGAAGGTCACAAAAGGTCGGCTGGTCAGAACGGACAAACAGAAAGCACCGATAAACAGCAAGGCCTGAAAGAACGAAGTGAATACCAGCAACGAGCAGACAATAAGCAGTGCAAATCAAAGCGTCCTATATCAAGATATAGGCCGCAATGACCAACAAATGCGAACTGACTACACGCACTAATAAACAGATACGCACGACAAGCACAAACTGAAGAGCAGTAACGATCTGAGTCAGAAAACTGAGAAGCGCGAATCTTAAGTCACCAAACTTCCACTAACTCTCGATAAACACGGATCAGCAGAAGGAGCCCAACGGGTGCCTGACGTGGTGCTGAACTTCCCTTTTGTAATCTCGTGGACGACGACTTACGTCACAACGTTCTTCCGGACCGGATATTCCGACAACGTAGTCCGACCGTGTGTACGCAACGCCAACATCGGACAAAGTACGTCGGACAAAGTCCGACCGACCTGGTCCGCGGATTGTCCGAGCGTGTGTATGGGGCTTTAGACACCTGCGCCAAGGACGCATCTAGGCGTGGGACCTTAAATAATTTATCTTCCTCCTCCTCATTAAAGGGGCACCTACGTTTCCACGTTTTTAGCTTTAGGAGTTTACGCTCAGGCTCTTTCCACTCCCTTAGAATTATATCCTTAAGGGACTGTTGTACAGGGAAGGATCTAGCTTGCAGCTTACCCAGCTGTACCCCCTGTATACCTTGTCCTGAGCGGAAGGCAGCTGAATGTCCTCCGACGCATAAACAGCCCTGAGGAGACCCTCCATATCCTCTGCTGAAAAAACTAAACTGCTTAACTTGGCTATCCTGATCTGAGTCCTCCCCTTCCTCACGGGAGCTCAGGTCTGAACTACTAACCTCCTCCTCCGAATAGTAAGGGGCAGCTTGGGATCCAGCCGTATAGGTGGATCTGTCTTCCTGCAAGGGAGAGTTTTCCCTTCCTGATGGGGCATCTCCCTGACGCTTATCAATGTAGCCTTAAAGGACTGAAGGGTAGCTAGCATCTCTACCTGCAGTGCCCAGCATTCCTTCGCAACCTGTGCTGTCTCTTTGCCTGCCAACTTATAGATGCATTTATAGCAAAAAGGCTTGCTGTGGTCTTGTGGGAGTTTGTCATTACAAAACCCACAGCAGTTGGATTTAGATGTGGATTTCTTAGACCTACTGGCCATCCCCTGGGCAGGGCATTCGGTCTCTGTGCAAAAGAAAAACACCCCATTAGCCAACATCCCTAGGTAACCATGTGGGGGACAGGAAAATAGGGCCCCCCCAAATGCCTGCCCCCCCACTTTAGCCGAGTCACTCACCCCTTGTGGTGACTTCTGGTGCTGTGAGCTCTAGTCCGCCCTCCATCCTCTGCCGCTACACCAGTAGATGGGATTGTTCTGAGGACCGCAGACCTCGGACCCCCTCACTCCAACACCACCTTGTGCTTCTCACCGCACGCCACCATTTTGTTGAAGCCCCGTCGCACCGGAAATGGCCTCACACAGGCGCCCGGCGGCTTCTGGACATGCGCAGTAGCGGCCGTCACACGCCACTCCCGCAAAGCGGCAAATAAAAGACCAGCACAGCTCCCTGAGGGAGCAACAAACTGTTGGCCATCGGAGCCAAGCTTCCCGGCCCATGTGTGGTGTTCTGGCGGCCCCTCCAAACCGTCTCACCACAGTCAGGTAGGAGGGGAAGAGAGAGGTAAACGAGATGGCCCTTGGGGTTATGGACAACTCACCTGTCCTAGTGCCCCAGAATCTCAGGGGGCAATTGGGATCCCCCTGAGAACTTTCTCAGCTTCTTTGAGGAGAAAGATAGGGAAAACCCCTTAGCAAGAAGGCAAAAAGCCTCAACCAACCCTGCAGACACCACTGACTGCTCTGAGTCTGTTTGTTAAGGGGGCGACCATGGTCCCAGACCTGAGGGTCAGAGGGAGGGGTGGGGCTTTTTAAACTTTATTGATTGTGTTTCCTGCCAGGTGAGACCAGTCATCCTCTCAGGTGTGCCGTCCTGGAAGATGACTGGAGAAATCCATTTTTTTTTTTTTTTTTTACACAAAGTTGTCTATTTATATGATATTTCTAACGCATAGCATGCACATACCAAAAATGACACCCCAAAATACATTCTGCTACTACTCCTGAGTATAGCGTTACCACATGTGTGAGACTTTTCCACAGCCTGGCCACATACAGAGGCCCAACATTCTGGGAGCACCATCAGGTGTTCTAAGGGCATAACGTAAAAAATCTAATTTGGACTACCTATTACACTTTTGTGAGGCACTGTAGTGGCACGGTTGAGCACTGATCTGGCATGGATGAACAATGATGTGGCATGAATGAGCACCGATGTAGCATAAATGTGGCACAAATGGGGATGGATGAGCTATGAATGGGCACAGACCAGCGCTGTGGGCACTTCAGATCCAGCCTACAAGTGCTGTTGTGCCTGCTCCCTCCTCTCCTAACACACTGTACCGATCAGTGAGAATGGAGGAGCTGTACGGACATGCTCCAGTTTGTTGACAAGTGATCACTCCGTCATTGGACGGAGCGATCGCATGGTAAAGAGCCACTGTCATTGGCCCTTTACCACGATCTGTGATTCGTCGGTTCCCGTGAACTAGGTGAGCATGGACAGTTCTGTGTGCGCGCTCGATTCTGGGAGGCATTAGAAAAACTTTTAAATAAGATAGTGTTGAGTGTGCATAGGATGTTAGGTGTGGGAGATAACAGTACAGTGGAGATCTCTTCATGAATTTTAATTGTATTAATCTTTTTTTTGAAGTGATCTGTGATCTCCTGAGCAGTGAGTTCATGGTTGGAGGACAAAGTAAAGAGTTAAAGGTATACAAGAGTTGATAGGAACCGTATGAGAGGGTGTTAATGAGAGTGATAAAATACAGTGCCTTGCAAAAGTATTTACCCGCTTGGCATTTTTTGTGTTTTGTTGCCTCACAACCTGGAATTTAACATGGATTGTTTGAGGATTTGCATCATTTAATTTACAGAACATGCCCACAACTTTGAAGATTTTTTTTTTTTTTTTTTTTATTGTGAAGCAAACAACTTACAGGACAAAATAACCATAAAAAATCAATTGCAGCTAAATCTGTAGTGTATACCGTGCACTCATGTAAATATAAATAAATTGATCAGCGCAACTATAAATAACTAAATATGGTGAAATCGTAAAATAAATATTTTTTTCAAAAAGCAAACATGTGCAAAATAGTAATTCTGTGCTATATCAAAAAACTGTTAAAAAAGCTAATAATCCTATGCAGCGATGCTGTAATCCTGTAAAGAAAATGCAGGGATCGTGGATGATTCCTCAACCACATTAAAGCCCCATACACACGGTCGGACAATCCGCGGACCAGGTCCGTCGGATCATGTCCGTCGTACTTTGTCCGATGTTGGTTTTGCGTACACACGGTCGGACAAAGTTGTCGGAAAATCCGATCATTCTGAACGTGGTGACGTTTGTTGCCTACGACGGGACTACGTAGAGGCTAGTAGCCAATAGCTTTGGTCTTGTAATGTGATCTGAGCATGCGTAGCACTTTGTCCGGTCGGACAACCGTACACACGATCGGATTTGGTGTGATCGGACCGGGTTGACGCAAATCTTTCCAGCAGGAGATAAGACTTTGTCCGTCGGACAAACCGACGAACACTGTCCGATGGTGCATACACACGGTCTGATTTTTCAACAACATTGTCCGATCGGACAGAATCCATGAAAAAGTCCGACCGTGTGTATGGGGCTTTAGTGTAACAAGCTGACTATCATCTGAATAGAGGTAAGAGCGTAAAGAGAATTAAGCGACACACACAAAGATTGCACACTGGAGATTACTATTGAGAACTCTAGTAGAAGCACAACTGCACTTTCTACTTCAATTTGGCTGCATCAGCTACATTGTATGGACTGTTCTAATTCTAGGTGTGTGAGCTGGATCAACACACATTAGAATCGACACAGACTTATTATTTATACTCATTGATATCCTCAATTTTAATATATATAATTTTTTGCTTTTTGCACAGGAGTTTAATAAATTTGTCTTTTTTTGCACAGGAGTTTAGTATATCAATTAGCATATATTTGCACAGTATTGCCCATTTGCACAGGTTCACAGCATTTGATTTGTGGCACAGGATTACGGCTTTTTAGCACAGCAATTTAAAATTGCATTTTCTCCACAGGATTATAGTATTGATTTGTCATGTAGGATTATTGCTTTTTTGCACATTTGCATTTTCTTCACAGGATTACAGCATCGCTGCATAGGATAATTTGCTTTTTTGCAGTTTTTTGATATAGCACAGAATTACTATTTTGCACAATATTTATTTTAGGATTTCACCATATTTAGTTCTTTATAGTTGCGCTGATCAATTTTATTTTTATTCTCTATGAGCTTGCCACATCTTACCACTGGGATTGTTGCCCATTCTTCCTTGCAAAACTGTTCCAGCTCCTTCAAGTTGGATGGTTTGCGCTTGTGAACAGCAATCTTTAAGTCTGACCACAGATTTTCTATTGGATTGAGGTCTGGGCCTTTGACTAGGCCATTTCAACACATCTACATGTTTCCCCTTTAACCACTGAAGTGTTTCTTTAGCAGTGTGTGTGTCATTGTCCTGCTGGAAGGTGGATCTCCATCCTAGCCTCAAATCACACACAGAGGGGTACAGGTTTTGCTTAAGAATATCCCTGTATTTAGCACCATCCATCTTTCCCTCAATTCTGACCAGTTTCCCAGTCCCGACTGCTGAAAAACTTCCCCCATCCATCTTTCCCTCAATTCTGACCAGTTTCCCAGTCCCGACTGCTGAAAAACTTCCCCACAGCATGATGGTGTTCTTTGGGTGATGTGATGTGTTGGGTTTGCGCCAGACATAGCATTTTCTTTGATGGCCAAAATTAAATTTTAGTCTCATCAGACCAGCACACCTTCCGCCATACATTTTGGGAGTTTCCCACATGGGCTTTATGGCCACTCTGCCATAAAGCCCAACTCTATGGAGCGTACGGCCTATTGTCGTCCTATGTACAGATACTCCAGTTTCTGCTGTGGTACTCTACAGCTCCTCCAGGGTTACCTTAGGTCTCTGTGCTGCCTCTCTGATTAATGCCCCCCTTGCTCCATGAGTTTTGGTGTGTGGCCATCTCTTGGCAGGTTTGCTGTTGTGCCATGTTCTTTCCATTTGGTTATGATAGATTTGATGGTGCTAGGGATCATCAAATATTTGGATATTTTTATATAACCTAACCCTGACTTGTACTTCTTAACAACATTGTCCCTTACTTGTTTGGAGAGTACCTTGGTCTTCATGGCAGTGTTTGGTTAGTGGTGCCTCTTGCTCTGGGGCCTTTCAAAAAGTTGTGAATATGTAATGACAGATCATATGACACTCAGATTACACACAGGTGGACATCATTTCACTAATTATGTGACTTCTGAAGCCAATTGGTTGCACCAGAGCTTTTTATGGGCTTCATAACAAAGGGACATACATACGCACATGCCAATTATCAGTTTATTTCTGAAAAATTGTTTTATGTATATATATTTCTAATTTTACTGCACCAACTTAGACTATTGTGTTTCCGATCCATCACATATAATTCAGATTAAAAAAAAAACATTGAACTAAAGGCTGTAATGTAACAAAATAGGTAAACAGCCAGGGGGGGGGGGGTGAATACTTTTAAGGCAAGAGTTCTAGTTTTGGAGGGCAGATTTTTATTGGTTGAAGTTTTTCTGGGACTTACGCCACAGACGCTCAGAAGTGTGTCTTTATTTTCCTGCACAACAAGCTTCAGACTCAAAGAGGATTTGACAGTACTGTAGGCTTTAATTAATAGCAAAAGCCACAAAGGAGCTGGAGGATAGGCGAGTAGGAGACAGAGTTGTTCTCATCAGTGTTTATTATCCAGTCAAAGTCCTGGTGTGGTCTTGACAAGTTGTTTTGCTTTAAATCAAAGAGCAATAATCAAAGTTTAAAACACCGCTCCCTCAGAGCCTATGGAAAAACAATACTTCTGTATATCAGCAGCTACTATTAAACAATATCCACATTCAATCAATATGTCATAGGCAAAAAAACATTCATAATGAATATAATTGCCATAGACATTAATAGCGCTTGAAAAAAAAAAAAAAAAAACCTTAAATTGTTGGACACACAATAATCCAAAATTTATAATTAATACACCATTTCAGAAAAATATATCAATAAAATGAAAATATAGTAGTGCATTCAATGAATGCTTAAAATAAATAATGATGTTCTTCACTTTCATAAAAAAACTGTCAATAAGACAGTGTATTAAAGAGGAAGTAAAGCCTCTTTTTTTTTTTTTAAACGTAACCTGCAAGGCAAAGGCATAATGAGCTAGTATGCATAGCATACTAGCTCATTATGAATAACTTACCTGAAAACTAAGCCCCCGGAGCGGTCCTCATCCTCGTCCTTCTCCGCCGCCATCGCTACGGGAGTGACTTCCGGGTCTCGCCGCTCCAACGCTGTGATTCGCTGGAGCGGCGATGACGTCACTCCCGTGCATGCGCACGAGAGCGGCATATCGCCGTGTTCTCGGCATGCGCAGTGCGCCTGCACGCCGCTGTCTACGGCGCATGCGCCGTAGATAGCGGTGCTCTTTCTTTTCTAAATATCTCCTAAACCATGTAGGTTTAGGAGATATTTATTGGACCTACAGGTAAGCCTTAATCTAGGCTTACCTGTAGGCCAAAGTTGTCCCAGAGGGTTTACTTCCTCTTTAAAGTTAATTTATAGTGACTGTGCAAATCATGCAGAATTCTTATCAGGCAATTGAAAGACGGTTCACATGTGGAGAACACTTCCTTCACCACACCTCTTGTGCAGGTCCCTGTAGGTAATACACTTACCAGACTCGCTGTGTTTAAAAGCCTGTCAGTGGTACAGATCAACCTTCTCACAGCCCAGCATTCATCATGTAATTAGACAATAAAGAGAAACGACATAGCGTAATCCCATCCAACTTTCATTTATTGATAGCAATTCAAACTCCAAATAAAATACTCACAAACAATGTAAATAAATCAGGCATATAGTAAACATAACCAGCGCGCAATCTAATCTGACCTTACACTGCTCCAGCGGTGTTCCCGGGAAGGAAAGATGTTCGCTCGTTAGTCTCAGAAGGGGTGCTGCGTAGCTCCGCCCTAATAAGGGCTACATGCCTGATTTATTTACATTGTTTGTGAGTATTTTATTTGGAGTTTGAATTGCTATCAATAAATGAAAGTTGGATGGGATTACGCTATGTCGTTTCTCTTTATTGTCTATTAATCTGAAATTGTGTATTAATTATTAATTTTGAATTATTGTGTGTCCAACAACTAAAGGGTTTTTTTTTTTCAAGCACTACTAATGTCTATGGCAATTATATTCCTTATGAATGTTTTTTTACCTATGACATATTGATTGAAAGTTGTTTTGCTTTAACTACAGTAGAGGGGAGTGAGGATCAGATCTTGGCTGTGCTGAGTGAACATACTGGTCATTTCTTTTTTTTTGCAAGTAAAACATTATAAATAATAAAATAAATCAGCGCAATGGTATATCACATATTATGTAAAATTATTAGAAGCAGCTGAACACCAAGGGTCAACCTTCAAAAATCCCTCTGTAGAAACATATATAAAAAAGGTGCAGCGCTAAACACACATAAATAAAAAACAATTGAAAAATTCAATTAAAAATATGTCCATAAACAGTCCAATGGTGTCTTTCTAAGGTGATGACGGAGGCATACATATGCAGGTGACAACGTGAAAGAAAACCTCCACCACAGATGAAATGGCCGCTCACCTCACCAAGTGGACCCTTAGATCATAAAGGGTCACTAAAGCCTTCCCACCAGGGGTTAAATGATAACGATCCACTGGAGAAATACGTCACACTTGGCAAATATGCCGGATGGATGTCAGTCAGTCCTCACAGAAAAGCTCAATCCCATATCGCCATCAATCATGTGAATGAAAAATTTAAAAAACCATAGTGTTCTCTGCTTATAAACAGTTTATTGAAAAAAAGAGATGGGAATATAAAAACTTACAAAAAGAGCACCTATATCCCGGTGCTAGGAGGGTACAGCGTATAGCAAAGTGCACAGATCGGGCTGCGGGTGATGTCACTTTCGTCCGTATGCATTACGTCCATATGCAGGACTTCATCAGCGGAACGGCCATGACTACAAACACCCGACTTATATTGGAAAGCAATTGGTTACACTGACTTCTCATTGGTGGAGCAGGATTTAATTGTCAATTAATCAAAAACTTTCAGAGAGCACAGAGATAAGGGAAGCCAGCTGAATCAAGTTTCAATCATTATAGTGAGTGTCCCTGAATACCCTCCGGCCTATCAAAGAGGACCAGGAAGTGTCCCCAGCTCAGTGATTTTGGAGAAAGGTCCAATAAAAATAAAAATTTCAGGGCCGCACACTCCATCAGATAGAATGAATATTATACTCCATCGCCTATAGGGGCTATATTGTATCCTCAAATGACGTGAAAACTCTCATAAAACTCTCATAAAAAAGCTGGCAATCCAAATAAAGGAATAGACATACAAAAATGTATGAATCCCAAGCGAAAGAAATATACTACAACAGCATAACTGGGCAGCATTAGACACCACTCACAGCCCTCTGTGCTAATATGTATCAAACAAATCATTAAATAACATACATCTAAATAAAAATAATCCATAATAATCAATAAAAATATATACATTACAAGTATATGTGATAGATGTATAAGAAAAATTTATAAAAATATAAAAATATAAAATAATTTTATGAAAATTTTTTTATCAGAAAATCCTATAAAAATTATATTTAAAATTATTTTTATAAAAAAAAAAAGACGAAAAATTAAATTTAACGGTCAGTGATAAAGCAATTTAAATCAAAGTCGACATTGAGTCCGCCGGGAGTTAAAACTTTGGTTTGGTAAATCCAGTAGGATTCGCGACGGCTCAATTGTCGTATAAAATTGCCTCCCCTCCAATGTCTCGTCACCCTTTCTATGCCCCAAAACTTCAAGCTCCTGGGGTTCTGCTGATGAACCAGCTTGAAATGTCGGGACACGTTATGGGTTGTGAGACCTCTTTTTATATTATTTATATGTTCGCCCAAACGGACGTGCAGTGGTCTCGAGGTTCTCCCTATATATTGTAAACCACACCCACATTCCAACATATAGACCACCCCAACGGTGTCACATGTAATTAGTTGCTCGATCTTGTATTCCTTATTAGTGGCGGTTGCTAAAAAGGATTTTCGCTTTTTCATATTAACCTTCGAGTGTTTGCAGGGGACACATCTCCCACATGCAAAAAAACCTCCTAAAAAGTTAAAAAGTCTATTTTCAGTGACAATTGGAGGGTTAAGGATACTCGGAGCCAAACGATCCCTAAGAGTCAGAGCTCTTTTATAAATAAACTGGGGGGGGGGGGGGGAGGACAGGGCCCAATACCTTGTCTTGCTTGAGGATCGACCAATTCTTCAAGATGATCTTTTCAAACTTCTTATGTTGGACATTGTAATCCAGGATCATCTTAAAGTTGACTTTCTCTATCATTATCGCGAGCCAGGTCTGATGTCAGAATAGATCTCTCCATAGTACTAACTTTATTGACTTCATCCCTTAAACCAGATTTATCATACCCCTTCTGCTCAAACCTAGAGACCAGGATATCAGACTGTGCAATAAAATCACTGCTAGAAGTGCAATTTCGCTGCAACCTAATAAATTGACCCCTGGGGATGTTGCACAACCATGACCTATGGTGGCAACTCCCCAGGGGTATGTAGGCATTTCTATCAGTCGGTTTGAAATAATTGCACAGCCTAAAATTACCTACGTCTCTGTTAATTTCTAGGTCGAGGAAGACTACTTTATCCTATTCACTGTTCCAAGTCAATGAAATATTTTTGTCATTGACATTTAATGAGTCTAAAAATACTTCCAGACTGGATCTTTCACCCTCCCAGATCATAATCAGGTCATCTATAAACCTACGGTAGCAAATGAGCTTGGGTGGGCTATGGTTAAAAATAGCCCCTTCCTCCCAGTGGGCCATGAAAAGGTTGGCCACACTGGGAGCAAAACGGGCGCCCATCACCACACCTTTCATTTGTAGATGGAATTCTTTGTTATACCAAAAATAGTTTCTGTTGAGACAGAACTCTAAGCTGGTCAACAAAAACTCCTGATGTCTACCCGACAGGGAGGAGTGTGACAATGCCCATTCTACTGCCTGTAGGGCATCCTTATGTCCAATACTGGTGTATAGTGAACTGACATCACCTGTGACCATAATACTGGAAGAAGAACACGGTAATTGCTCCAAGATTTGTATAATATGCTTTGTGTCTTTAAGGAAGGCAGGAGTTTTGAGCACCAACGGTTGCAAAAATGAGTCAATATACTGTCCTAATCTCGCGGAAATGGAATCGATCCCATTCACAATGGGTCTTCCAGGGGGGTTAACACTATCTTTGTGAATTTTTGGGAGAAAATAAATAATGGGTGTTCTGCAAAATAAAGGGTTCAAATAAGAAGCCTCCTTCTTAGTTAAAATCCCCTGATCTTTACCATCTTCAATAATATGATGTAATTCTTCCTTGAATTCATAGCATAGGGTCTTTATTTAGACCCTATAGGTCTCTTCATCATTCAAAAGGCGATTCATCTCTTTTTGATAATATTCTTTGCTAAGAACCACCAATCCTCCCCCTTTGTCCGCCAGACGTATCACGATCTCTTTCCGTTCAGCCAAAGACTCCATGCCTCGTTTAATGGTCAAAGAATCATTAACTTTTTTAATTTTTAATTCCTCTAAGTCTTTGGTAACCATGTTCTTAAACACTTCCATAAATTTACTTTCAACCGTGATCGGGTTAAAAATAGATTTATTCCTCAACGAGGAATGATCGTTTGCTATAGGTACCGTACTTCTAGTAGGATTCGATAGGAAGTATTTCTTCATATTAAGGGTTCTCATGTATTTCTGTAAACTTACATAAGTTTGGAATTTATCAAGGTTCTTAACAGGGGCAAATTTAAGGCCCCTGTCAAGGACCTCAATTTCATCCTTATCAAGCGGAACCCCGCTTAAATTATAGATTCCGGTTCCTACTGGGGTTTGGATCTTTTGTAACCGCCTACCCCCTCTACATCCTCTCTTTCTTTTCTTTTTCTCATTGACACCCCTCCTGGTGGCGTAAATGGCGGGGGTTGTCTCCACCATTCCCCTTGTGTAGGTGGGTAGACAGGGGGACCTGACCCCTATCCCCTGTGTTGACCTAAAAAATTCCCTGCTTCATATGGTGTTTGATCAATCAATGGTGTGAAATTATTATGAGTAGTGTAGGGGATCAGGGGGTGAAGAGCGGGCTCAGAGACAGTCCATTAAAAATAAAAATGGCTTTTATTCAGCAAAACATCAAACAAAAAAAAACAGCAGGTTCAGCAACCTGGTACTGATCCTTAGTAACATCCTCCTGCAATACAGTTTTATTTACCACCTCTGTGGATTCTTGGTTTTTGGGGGAAACCCCCGTACCTTTGAGCTTTTGCTCATACAAGTCCCAAAACATGGGGCAGTCTCGCCCGATTAGTAAATCATGAGGTAATCCCGGGACCACCCCCACTTTTAGTGTAGCCGTTCCTGCTGGTGTACACAGGGTCACACAGGCCACCGGATAGTTTTTAACATCACCATGCACACAGATGACCCCAACCTGTTCCCTTGGTACCAGCTTTCTTGGCAACCCGTCCGATCGGAGCAGGGTAACGACACTCCCAGAGTCAAGGAGCGCTACCACCTCCTGTCCATTGACCCGCACCACACACTCATGCGGATTTAGGTTGGTTGCAGCACATAATGCATGGACATACATGGAGCGACTCCATTGGTTCTTCCCGACTTGGGCACTGGGCCGCCAGATGACCCAGTTGATGGCAGGACCAACAGCGAACCTCACGGAGTTCCCCCTTTCGGTTCCCTGGAAGCTTAGGTCCTGATGTGCTCCTGGTAGTTGTATTATCCCTCCGAGCAGCCACTATGCGATCACCGGGAAGCCCACTGGTGCTGGAACGCACTTCTTTGAAACGGGCCAGCTCTCTTGTGACAGAGGGACTCTCCTGGAACTTTTCCGCACAACTGTAGCGCTCAACAGCTGTAGCCATCTCATCCAGGGACTGAGGCTCGGACTGAGCCACCCATCGGGGGAGGTCCCTAGGTAATCCATGCAGGAAACGATCGAGTGCGACTCTTTCCACAATCTGAGTGGGTGTCTTTTCCTCAGGTTTCAGACAATCTTGCAACAAGTGCATCAGGTGGTAGAGCTGCGCACGGGCAGGCTTAGCCTTGTCAAAGCGCCAGCCATGGACTCGGTTCGCCCTTAAAGTGACAGTCACTCCTATCCTTGCTAGGATTTCTGCTTTCAGAAGCTTATAATCACGTGCAGCTTCAGGGGCCAAGTCACAGTACGCTTGTTGGGGGTCTGCGGTCAGGAAAGGAGCCAGTACATCTGCCCAGTCTTTAACAGGCAGACCTTCCCTTGCTGCAACCCGCTCAAACATAGCCAAGTATGCTTCTGCATTATCCAAGGCCGTCATCTTTTGCAGGGTCCGCTGCACTGCCTTCCGGGGGTTACTCTTTACAGCGGGGTCACCTATCATCATTTCAGCCTGCTGGGTCACCGCCTTTTGTAATCCCGCTATCTGTTCACTCAGTAAGCGATTTGTTTCCTGTTGCACAGCGACTGTCTGCACCAGGATCTGCTCCTGCCGAGCCTGTGCTTGTACCAGGGCTTGCTGGGCCTCCTGATGGCGGGCCTGCGCTTGTGTATTAGCCAGTACCAGCTGCTTAACCACATCCTCCATGGCTTGTTCAGACGTTTTCACTGTCTGTGCGGCTTTAACCCAGGACATGGGATTAGACTGGACCCTTCAAACTGCCCGATGCACGCTCCACCAATTGTAGGGGATCAGGGGGTGAAGAGCGGGCTCAGAGACAGTCCATTAAAAATAAAAATGGCTTTTATTCAGCAAAACATCAAACAAAAAAAAACAGACATAAGGCCAGATAGACTTGTCTTAGCAAGCAGGTACAGCTCACAGTTCATGGCTCCAAAAAGCTACAGTCTTTATATGGTTCACAGTTCATTGCTCCAAAAAGATACAGTCTTTATATGGTTTGTTTTTAAGCTCACCCAGCAGGTACATCGTCCAGCAATGGACATTTCCACACAGCATGCGGCTGTGTCTCTTTCTCCTACACAAACAGCTCCCCTCTGACATTTTCAACACACCTGAATATAAGCAGGTCTGAAGGGGAAGTACCTGCCCTCTTCGATTAACCCCTTCCTAACCCTGCCCCAGGCTGACCCTCTACAGTAGGGATAGGTCTATTTTGTGGGATAGGATGCACTCCTCTATTTACTTGGCCCCCTCTTGCTACATTTTGTTGGTTCTCTCTCCAATTATCTTGATAATAGGGGGGATTAGAATAACCTGCTCCACCAGATATAGATGGGGGGTAGTTGTTACCACCTCTACCTCTCCCCCTCTTATTCTTTCCCCTTTTGTTTGTACCTCTAATTGGATAATAATTATGCTGGGGTTCATAATCATAAGATTGAGAGTATGTATATTCATGGGAGGATTCCCTCTTAGGTGTGTCCATCCCCACCTGATTCTCCGTTGCCTCACCAGGAACCAGTCCTGAAGATACAGAAGGAACCTGAAGTGACTGCCATTTGAATATAGTCCCTCCATTGAAATCATTGGAATCCCGAATGAACTTCTTCTTTTTCTTAGTCTGGATCTCTACGTCCCACTTAATGAGTTTATTTTTTAGTTCACCAGATAATTTCAAAAACTCTGTACTCTCTTTGCATGGTTCCAAAACATTGGTGATTTCTCTAATTTGGGAATCTAGGATTTTCATTTTCCGTTTCGTCCTCTTTAAGAGTAAATCCAATAATTCTAGACCCTTTTTAATAAAAAAATCTCTCCACTCAACCACAGATTCTTCATCCACCATGCCGTCATTTGGGGGAACATTCCACCTTAGGCGTCTAGGGATGAGTCTAGCTGTGATATATTGCTCGAATGATGTAATATCCCACCAGGTCTTTACCTTTTTCTCAAAGATATGACCCAATTTCTTAAAAGATTGGGGCATATCACTGGTAAGTTCCGTGGTGGGATTAATGGAAAAAACCTCATTGATTTTAACCTCACGTTTCTCCAAATACTGGAAAACATCCATATTTGCTGCTAATTATGAAGAAAATTTATGAAGTACAAATTATAATAATAAAATAAATTAGCGCAATGGTATATGTCAATGACAAAAATATTTCATTGACTTGGAACATTGAATCGGATAAAGTAGTCTTCCTCAACCTAGAAATTAACAGAGACGTAGGTAATTTTAGGCTGTGCAATTATTTCAAACCGACTGATAGAAATGCCTACATACCCCTGGGCATACCCAACATAAGAAGTTTGAAAAGATCATCTTGAAGAATTGGTCGATCCTCAAGCAAGACAAGGTATTGGGCCCTGTCCCCCCCCCCGCCCTCAGTTTATTTATAAAAGAGCTCCGACTCTTAGGGATCGTTTGGCTCCGAGTATCCTTAACCCTCCAATTGTCACTGAAAATAGACTTTTTAACTTTTTAGGAGGTTTTTTTGCATGTGGGAGATGTGTCCCCTGCAAACACTCGAAGGTTAATATGAAAAAGCGAAAATTCTTTTTAGCAACCGCCACTAATAAGGAATACAAGATCGAGCAACTAATTACATGTGACACCGTTGGGGTGGTCTATATGTTGGAATGTGGGTGTGGTTTACAATATATAGGGAGAACCTCGAGACCACTGCACGTCCGTTTGGGCGAACATATAAATAATATAAAAAGAGGTCTCACAACCCATAACGTGTCCCGACATTTCAAGCTGGTTCATCAGCAGAACCCCAGGAGCTTGAAGTTTTGGGGCATAGAAAGGGTGACGAGACATTGGAGGGGAGGCAATTTTATACGACAATTGAGCCGTCGCAAATCCTACTGGATTTACCAAACCAAAGTTTTAACTCCCGGCGGACTCAATGTCGACTTTGATTTAAATTGCTTTATCACTGACCGTTAAATTTAATTTTTCGTCTTTTTTTTTTTTTTTATAAAATAATTTTAAATATAATTTTTATAGGATTTTCTGATAAAAAAATTTTCATAAAATTATTTTATATGTTTTATATTTTTATAAATTTTTCTTATACATCTATCACATATACTTGTAATGTATATATTTTTACTGATTATTATGGATTATTTTTATTTAGATGTATGTTATTTAATGATTTGTTTGATACATATTAGCACAGAGGGCTGTGAGTGGTGTCTAATGCTGCCCAGTTATGCTGTTGTAGTATATTTCTTTCCCTTGGGATTCATACATTTTTGTATGTCTATTCCTTTATTTGGATTGCCAGCTTTTTTATGAGAGTTTTATGAGAGTTTTCACGTCATTTGAGGATACAATATAGCCCCTATAGGCGATGGAGTATAATATTCATTCTATCTGATGGAGTGTGCGGCCCTGAAATATGTATTTTTATTGGACCTTTCTCCAAAATCACTGAGCTGGGGACACTTCCTGGTCCTCTTTGATAGGCCGGAGGGTATTCAGGGACACTCACTATAATGATTGAAACTTGATTCAGCTGGCTTCCCTTATCTCTGTGCTCTCTGAAGGTTTTTGATTAATTGACAATTAAATCCTGCTCCACCAATGAGAAGTCAGTGTAACCAATTGCTTTCCAATATAAGTCGGGTGTTTGTAGTCATTTTGCAGCCCGATCTGTGCACTTTGCTATACGCTGTACCCTCCTAGCACCGGGATATAGGTGCTCTTTTTGTAAGTTTTTATATTCCCATCTCTTTTTTTCAATAAACTGTTTATAAGCAGAGAACACTATGGTTTTTTAAATTTTTCATTCACATGATTGATGGCGATATGGGATTGAGCTTTTCTGTGAGGACTGACTGACATCCATCCGGCATATCTTCCAAGTGTGACGTATTTCTCCAGTGGATCGTTATCATTTAACCCCTGGTGGGAAGGCTTTAGTGACCCTTTATGATCTGTGGTGGAGGTTTTCTTTCACGTTGTCACCTGCATATGTATGCCTCCGTCATCACCTTAGAAAGACACCATTGGACTGTTTATGGACATATTTTTAATTGAATTTTTCAATTGTTTTTTATTTATGTGTGTTTAGCGCTGCACCTTTTTTATACATTGTAGGGTGCCTTTGTGTCTCCATTTTGTTTACACACGTGATAATCATAAGCATCAATTACTTGTGTCTTTTATGGATGCATGGGGGAAAATATAATACAAGGCAGCTGTAAGAGATGTAAAAAAAAATGCTTTGACTCTTTTCATATCCATAGTAACTGTATCATTGTTCAATTTAGCGTATTCAGCTTACTCAATATTGTGTAAGAGCTGAAAATGTGTAGAATTTGTAGCAAGGTCAAGGTTAATGAAAGCTAAGGTAGTACTTCTGCCATAGAATAAAAAAAAAATGTCATTTGGATTTAGCTCATTTGTAAGACTGTTATGTTTATAAAACTGCACAGTGTCTCAGCTTTACATATACATTTCTTCCAAGGGCTTTATATCTCATTTTTAAATATGTACTGACAGTTTTGTAAATATGTATTTCCATATTTTCTATATAGGTGTTTCCATCTGTACATTAGTGAGGTCATGGCTCTCTGGATTAGCTATGTTCATTAGTTTGAAGACACATTCACATGTATAAGTTTAATCATATATTTGAAGGCATCACAGTAAAGTAGATGTCATTAATGAGGGCTAAAGTGGTTGTAAATGGGGTTCACTCAGAACATATATGTAAGTGATACAACTAAGGCTACTTTCACACTGGAGCGATATATTTAGTGGTGCTTAATGGGGTTTTACTCAGAACATAAATGTAAGTGATATAACTAAGGCTACTTTCACACTGGAGCGTTATATTTAGTGGTGCTTTACCGTCGTTTTAGCTGCACTATTCGGCCGCTAGCAGGGCGTTTTTAACCCCCGCTAGCGGGCCGAAAAGGGGCTAAAACCGCCCGCAAAGTACCGATTTGCAGCGATGCCCCATTGTTTTCAATGGGAAGGGACGCTTTAGGAGTGGTAAATACACCGCTCTTACAGCGATCCAAAGATGAGGCTTGCAGGACTTTTTTTACCGTTCTGCAAGCGCACTGCTCCAGTGTGCGACAGCAGTGGCTGTTTCAGGGCGCTTTGCAGGCGTTATTTTTAGCGATGTAGCGCCTGCAATGTGCCCCAGTGTGAAAGGGGCCTAAGCCCCCGTTCACACCTATGCGAATTAGATGCGGCTTACACCGCATCCAATTCACAGGACATTTCAAAATACATTCATTTTAATGAGGCTGGTTCACATATCTGCGGTGCATTCGCACTCAAAAAACGTGTGCGCTTTCTAGGCAGTGCGGTCCGGCTCAGGTGCGAATTCAGGCCCATTATCTTCTATGGGAACGCATCTGATTCGCAGATGCATTCCGTTCTGAACACAAATTCTCTCCTTCTCCTCACTACACCTTACCCCTCTCCCCCCCTCTCCCTGCTCACTGATCCACAGCTAAAACGCAGAGGAACCTCTGAACAACTGATTTTTATCTTCGCAGTGAAACTGAAGCTTCAATTCGCACCGCACATGTGTGAACCCGGGCTCAAGGTTTGTTATGCAAAGTATGTATTTTTGCTAATGATACAAAGGTGTGCAATAGAGCAGTTGAAACTGTATTTCAATTTTTCTAAATGTAAAATAATGCACCTAGGGAAAAAGAATCCCATTACAAAGTACAGTAATGGGGGTTCAGTGTTAGCCAACACTACAGAGGAAGAAGATATGGGGGGGGGGTATTATTTCAGATGCTTGCAAAATGAGCAAGCAGTGTGACCAGCAAATAGAATTCTAGGATGCATCACTAGTAGGATCACAAGCAGGACAAAGGAGGTCCTGATTCCCCTATATAGATCTTTGGTAATACCTCATTTAGAATACTATGTCCAGTTCTGGAGACCTCACTTACAAAAATATATTGATAAGATACAGTAGAACGAGTCCAGAGACAGGTAACAAAAGTGGTGAAAGGTCTGGGGGATAAAAAATATCAAGATGGGACTTCAGGAACTTAATTTGCACAGTCAGGGGGGGGGGGGGGAAAGGAAAGGGGATAGACATGATTGAAACCGTTAAATACATCAAGGAACTGCATAAGGTTCAAGAGAGCAGTATTTTTAATATGAAACCAAAATCTAGAATGCTGGGACATGACCTCAAACTAACATGAGGAAAGTTAAAAAGTAATCTTAGAAAGTATTAGTTTACTGAAAGGGTAGTTGATGCTTGGAATAAACTTCTAGCAGAGGTAGTGAGTCAGTCTATAGCAGTGGTTCTTAACCTCAGTCCTCATTACCCCCCACCAGGCCATGTTTTGGGAATTTCCCTTAGATAAAATAGCTGTCCAAAATACTAAGCCATTTACTTAGATTTAAAGCACCTGTGCAAGATAAAAGGAAAGCCTGCAAACATGGCCTGGTGGGGGGTAATGAGGACTGAGGTTAAGAACCACTGGTCTATAGCAAGTGATTTCAAACATGTTTGAGACAAACATAGATTTACACTCATGAATGAATGAATGAATGAATGACTTGTATAGCGCTACCTATGTGAACTGAATCGCCTCAGACAAAAAGGTAATGAAAAAAAAAATGTATAAAAAACACAAAAGAGGCAGGTTTGATTTTTACTTCCATCACTTTTCTATGTTTCTATATTTTTGAAGGCATCAGAGTATAGTAGATGCCATTAATGATGGCGAAAGTGGTAGCAGCTATGTAATCAATGATATTTATTACATCCATTTTTTTTAATGCAAGCAGTGTAATTAGCTGAATCTGACCTCGTATAAGCCTCTTGCAGTCCCTTTATATCAGAGCTCAGATTGTGAGTGAAAGAAGCAGTCCAACAGTTCATGTGGTGACAAGGGGCTTATTAATAAGAGAAGAAAGCAGAGTGACAGAGAGATAAGCTTATCACTGTGCTGCTTCTCTTTTCTCCTGTCCAGTAGATGGCTGGGATGGGTCCATGACAACCTGGGTTCAGAGGAAGTGGCTTGAATGATGCTGGCCATCAGACTAAAGACATCTAGTGATCTAGTGGTGAAAAAAGAAGTACAAAATTGCAAAATATTTTTTTTATACAGACAACGTTGTCTCATTTTGTCTCATTTGTGTTGGTGGTGGGTACCCAGCTTTGCAATTTTGTATTATTTCTATTGTGCAATAAAACTAATTTCCCTTTCATAAGCAGCTTGGTCCGCCTGTGACTTCTTCCCAGGGGGGTTCTCTTTCCCCTTGTATTTTGTTATTCAATTAAGACTTTTTGTCCCAGAGACTGCACCATACCAGGTGAGTCTGCATTTTAAGGGACGCTGCACCTGTATGCACATCTACTGGGTGGCGCAGCATATACACAACAGTGAGTTGATGGTCTCTATTTTTTGCATGAAAAAGAAGTACTGCACAGGACAGGTCTAGACTGTGAGTGAATATTGCAGTAAAAACTTTTTTTTTTCTTTTAACCATGACAACTCGGAATGTAGTGATGTCACAAGGGATGTCTTGGCACTTGCTGTTAGTACAGAGGCCTGGGCAAAGCTGTTGCAGATCTGTCCAGCCTCTTTTTGCATCAGTAGATCACTGCTATAACAATTATTTCTGATTGATTAACCCAACAAAAAGAACATTTCTTGGGACTGAATAGGCTAGTATTTTTTATCTTGCTATTTTGGACTGGAACTCTGCTTTAAAGTAATATAGTGCTCCCTTCCTACCCCACCCAGCTGTATCTAATCTATCTATCTATATATATATATATATATATTTTTTTTTTTTTTTATAACTGAAAGCTTCCATTCTGATACCTGAAACCACATTCATGTGATGGGGTGGATCCCAAATTGTGTTTCTTCTTGTCTGTAGTGTGGGGCATCCCTTCATGTAGTGCTCACCTCCCTTCCTGGTGATGTGAATGCTCTTCATTGGCTGTGAAAATAATTTATCTCAGGATTCTCACAGGGCTTTTACCAGATACACAAGTCTTCCAGTGAGTCATGCCATCACAACTGTAGAAGGATTAACAAGGCTATTTGGTTGACCTGGAATGCATCTTCCATTTACCACTTTCCAGTATGGAAAGATATGGCATTTACTCAGGTAAGTAAAATTGAATCTTTTTTTTTTTAATTCTTTCATTTACAGTAGGCAAAAATACAACCAAACGTATATGCAGAGATCAAATCAATAAAAACTACCACTCAAGCAAATGATTCACATGCCATGTAATACATATTGGAAATCTGCCCTTGAACGAAAGCTCTACAAATGACAGTATTAGACAGGTAGCATGCGAGGGGGAAACCAGTACCAAACTCTGATTCCACAATTTTGGGAACGATGCCTATAGAGAAGACCTAACTAAACACTAGAAATAGAAAGAGGGGGAAAAGAAGAGAAAAAAGGAGGTCAGGGAAAGAAAGGGGACAGAGCAGGGAGGGAAACAGGGGAAGGGAAAGGTTAGTGGCTCCCCTGTGACACTGCCTGAGAGGGGCCGTAGGTGAATAATTCTATGTAGGCAGCAAAAAATTGGAATTGGGTCCAATAAATCCACATATTTTACTCAGAGACATGGTGAGTTAAAACTGAGCCTTATGGATGGCTAGGTGTGGGTATGGTGGTAAACAATGTTTTTTGTTCTTGTAAAAGTGGCACTTTTAGGAAGTACCCAAATCTGCCGCTTGTGTCAGTAAAGCTACTAATATGGATGACAGGGATTTTTGGATGTGGCACAGGCCATTTCTACGGGCCAAACAACCAGAAAATGTCATTAGGGTTTTATTATTATTCTAATACAGGATTTATATAGCGCCAACAGTTTATGCTTTATATTATAAGGACAGACAGTACAGTTACAATATAATTTTATTACTAGATGGTTAGGACGGTCCTGTTCCTGAGAGCTTACAATCTAATAGTGAGGGACTTTATTGGATTCCTCCATATATTTCTTCAGTATGACATAGCCTGCCATACCAGCTACATCATTGTACAATACTATCTTAACTAAACAAATCTGGTAGAGTAAATAATTGTGAGTGAGTCTATGTGAAAAATTGTATATATAGACTTTAAATGATATTACTATGGATTGTCCACAAGTCCCACACTAAAAACATTAAATGCAGTAAAAACTGCTTTAAAACATTTTTTTTTTTTTTTTGTACTTGAATGATACTATTATAATAAAGTTCTTAGAGCCAAAAAATTATCCAAAAATATTTTATGCAAAGGCTCCCGACTAATAGCTGGTAGCTATACAATAAATGGCTGTGAATATAAATAAATATGATCATTTGTTCAAGTCCAAACCATGCAGTTGATTGCAAGTAAGGATGAGCTAGGATTTGGTCTGAACTTGGGTTCAAGCTGAACCTGGATGGAAGCTAACTCTCCCTCCCAATCAACTGTGGCCAGGGCATTCCCTGCCATCCAGCTGCATGCACACAAAGGAGAGGGATGCTTGTAACTAGAGATAACCTTGCGGTTCGCCCGGTGGTCGGTTTGCGGTGAACTTTGCTCGTTTGCGGTTGGCCAAACCAGCGGACTTATGGCGCTGTTCGCGGCGGGCATATTCTTTTACATTGTGAAGAACTTTGACCCATGACACATCCATCATGGGGTACAGGACAGCCAATTGAGACATTTCAGCACATGGACATACCCCCTACCTTATAAATAGACCTGATCTGGCTGCCATTTTACATTCTGTCTTTTGTCAGTGTAGGGATAGGATGCTGTTTGAAGCAGGGACAGTCTGTACTCACTAGCTATTAGGTCCACAAAAGTCCTTTTAAGGACTGGTATAGGTGTACAGTATATAGGGATGTAATACACTTATAATATACTTTCAAATATAGAAAGCATATTATAGTTCATTTGTATTGTGCAGCAATTTGTGACTGCAGTGCTGAGCGATTCTGCAGCTGTCTTTTCTCAGTGTAGGGAGAGAGTTTGCTGTTTGGAGCAGGGACAGTCTGTACTCACTAGCTACTATTAGGTCCACAAAAGTCCTTTTAAGGACTGGTATAGGTCTACAGTATATAGGGGTGTAATACACTTATAATATACTTTCAAATATAGAAAGCATAGTATAGTGAGTGCATTCCTACTGTGCAGCATTGTGACTGCTGAGCGGTTCTGCAGCTCTTTTGTCAGTGTAGGGAGAGGTTGCTGTGTGTCGCAGGGACAGATTGTAGTGACACAAATCGCTAACGAATATAGGTCCACAAAAGTCCTTTTAAGGACTGGTATAGGTGTACTATTTGGTGTGCAGTATATAGGGGTGTAATACACGTATAAAATACTTTCAAATATAGAAAGCATAGTATAGTGCATTTCTACTGTACAGCATTGTGACTGCTGAGCGGTTCTGCGGCGATACTACAAAGAGTGACAAACGCAATTAGAATAAAGTATTATAACTGGTGTGATAGACCAGTGGTCCCCCAAAATGACAGATTGAAGCGGGGTGTTATATACCTTCTTCCACATATACTGCACTTCTCTAGAGACTTGTCACAGGGTCATTTAAAAAATGACAGGCAGAGGAAGAGGCAGGCCCTTTCGCAGGGGTGGTAGGGGTAGGGCAGGCGCACCAGGCTTGAGCCAAAGTGGGAAGTTGCAGAAGGTGCGTTCAGGTGTCAGTGCTGGATTCAGTGCTTTCTATCTCGGTGCTGGATTCAGTGCTTTCTATCTCGGTGCTGGTGTCAGTGAGGGAGATAGCAGTGGAGAAGCCAATCAGCAGGCAGTGCCAGCACCATGGCTGAGGATCAGCACTGGACTGGCACCTCCGGACCACAGCAGTGGAGCCCTGCATAGTTGGGGGTAAGAGTCGGGCAGAGGGAGGGGTCAGGGGCTCAAGCACAGGTTGGCACACTGGGACACTGGCACAGGACTGCACTGCCCTGACTGTGGCACTGATCATCTCCTGCACCCCCTTCATAGCCTGGCCTGACCTCGCCTCTCCTTCATGGCCTTCATGCACTCCTGAATTGACAAAATTTCAATAAAAAAAAGAATGCTTGTCGTTGTCGATCCCAGACTCACTTAATACTTCTGGTATGTCAGTGTCCATGTTGTGGGACTATTTGTGCACAGCTAGTAAGTATTTTGTGGCTGCAAATATGACCTGGCGGTTTTTAATGTTCGCCTGCCATTAAAATGAATGGGGCCCACTGCGAACCTGCAGTTCGCGAACATTTGGGCACGTCCTGTCAGAAGTTCGTCCATCACTACTTGTAACATCATTGATATTAGGTCAATTATGCCATGAGCCTTTTTGGGTAGGTGCAGCAGCAGGGTGGGTAATACTCTGACCACAGTTGATTAGGCAGCAGTGGGTGGGCTTCCTTCTGGGATTGGTTTAAACCCAAGTTGGGACCAAACCTGAGCTCATCATTAACTCTCAACAGATAGGAAGATCAAACAACTTAACAGTATAATGTGAAATTGGGAAAACTCCTGTCCCAAGAAAGCAGGCAGTTTCTCCATATTTCAAATAATAATGTTCTATTACAGTGTATAATAGAGAGTAAACAGCTGTTGATTGCCCAGCAGTATTATGCATTATAATAAAAGATTACTCTTCTCCAAAACACAAGCAGTTTCAATGATACGACTGAAAATATATACTTTATTGCTTTGTTTAAGATGCTCTCTTATACCCTGAGTTTGAATAGATTGAGCAAATGGATAATAGTGTCGCTCAGTCAACAAATCATCCTCATTGCAGCTGTAAAAGTAAGTGATTTTAAAAAGAGGAAAATAGCCAAGAAGTGTTAAATGTGACTCCTCTATGTAATGTAAATGCAGACAGTCCCACAGTGGTCCAATTGGTAACAAATACTTAGGCTTTTCTTTATGTGTTTTTTTTTTTTTTTTATGTGTTTTCATGAATCACAAACAATACAGGATATCCAAAGATAAAGCAATTAAATAAGTGTCTCACATCAAAACAAACCATCCTCTTTGCAAGCATACAAGTAAAGTCTGTGGATTTATTGTATTTGGACTATATAGAAAACTAAATAGTACACTTAGCTCAAGCAACTTTTCCAGAGGGCTGAAAGATCTCTACAAACTGTTAAAATGGCACGTGGTTCACTGGGGTGGCCATGCACAAGATTTGTGTGCCCCTGAAAAGCATCTTTAGAAGGCATGAATCTACAGTATACAGGTATATGGATTGGTCAGGTTCTAGCAATCCAAAATATGCAGTAGAAAAAAATGACAGCTAGTCAGCCATCCATGTTTTTGGTACTCCCTGTGTATGGTACCTAAGGACAGGTTTAGTAAACACTGGAGCTTTTTCCCACATACATTCCTGTGTTTTGGACTGAGCAGAAGTGTTTTTTGGCCTGTTGTGACAATGTCCTAGTCATCATGTATGTTTATATTTCTTTCTAACTAGAAGGAAAAAATTACACATTTTGTACTGATGACACAAGTTTTCCAGTTCCTGCACACATTATAAGAAACATACTTGTTATTCTGACAAGTATACTCATTAAGGCATTGACAGTATATATATAGACTTTTCACCAGATACGGAAGTTAACGTTGCATTCATTTAAATATTATATTTGTTAATCCAAACTGTCTCTATAGCACAGGACTCCTCTTGGTTTGTGATAAAGAACATGATCCGTGACCTCATGTACCCTAGATAAATACTGCAAATTGATATATACAGTTTAATTCTACATTTATGCTTTATGTTGGTATAATTACACTGTGGTGAAATATATACTAAAGCGCAAACAATGAATACGTGAACTCAAAAACAAGTGAAAAATGACTAAATAATTAAGCTGCAAGCAAGCTAAAAAAGTATTCATAATTACACTGTACCATTATCCCAGGTAATTTTAGTAAATATTTAGACTATAGTTAGTATTTGTTCTTATTCTAACAATTACTGTGCTTTAAAAATCTACAGTAAGTAATATCATAATTTTGTTTTTCCATATGTACATCCTGTAGAAAAAAGAGATTTTTGGTAATGTTGGGGTTAATTTACCAAAGTGGTTAAGCCTAGTAACTTAGGAAAGATAATGTTCAGTGAGTATATGTAAGCTGTTTTTAAATCATACACAACCAGAAAAATTATATATTTTTTTTAATTCGCTTTGCACATGATTGAGTATGTATAGTATGTAAAGCTTTATTTTATGTACTAATGTACTAGTTCACTGACCTTTCACTCTGTAAAGTGAACGTTAGCTTTCTGAAGTGAGCAGTCTGTATTACCAAGGCTTCATTCACACAGCAAAACTGTGCCAGCTTTGACAGGATTCCAGCAGATTTCTGCAGCTGGATTTACAGATAGATGCTGAGAGTTGTTCCGACTGAGCCTTTACAAAGTGATGACAGGCTGACAGCAGCCACAGCTGTCCACTATGTTTGGATGTGATCTTACATTGAGTGAATACTGCCCTTGGATGCAAGCATCCACCTGTGAATCCATCTGTAGGAATCCACTGGTGTGAACGAGGCCTTAAAGAGGCCCACTGAGTTAGTAGTAATTATGGAGTCCAAGATCAAAAGGATTCACAGGTTGTTATGCATGCTCCAAACTTCTAGCAGTGCATCAATACTCGTGGAGGAGACACAAATTGCGTTCACAGTATAAACATGTAGATCAGACACACACACACACCTCTATTTACCTCCTTTACATAAATTACCTGCCCAAAAAATGAAAGGATTCATTTTGTAATCATGTGTGGCTGATCTGACAAATGTGTGCCTTGCCTATATTTATATGACAAGATTAAATACATGCACACCTCAGTAATGATACATTGGTCAGGCTGTCTTAAAATCTGGGATTCTGGCGGCATGTCCTGGCTTTAACCTGGTACAGTTATGGCCTTGCTAAAATGTTACTGTTTTGGCCTGCCAAATGGATATTGTGTCATATTTTTTTTTTTTTACAACAATGAGATTTATGTATACAATTTAAAGTTTCTCTACAAGATTGCAACCCCCTTTACTTACCCAAATGTGACAAGTCACAGGTCTTCTCTTCCTCTAGCAAAGTGGTAGGGTTCTTCTTCAGGGTCCACATTGCTGCCTGAATGGTGCATGCTGAGGGAATTTATATATACAGTGTGTGTGTGTGTGTGTGTGTGTGTGTGTGTGTATATGTGTATATATATATATATATATATATATATATATATATATATATATATATATATATTATATTGTAGAGGGTCAGCCTGGGGCAGGGTTAAGAAGAAGGCAGGTACTTTCCCTTCAGACCTGCTTATTGTCAGGTGTGCTGAAAGTGTCAGTGTGAAGCTGTTTGAGTAGGAGAGAGAGACACAGCAGGACGCTGTGTGAAAATGTCCATTGCTGAATGGTGTACCCGCTGGGTGAGCTTAACCACATAAAGACTGTAGCTCTGATTGGAGCCATGAACTGTTACCTGTAAGCCTGTGTGCTGCTGAACTGTGAGCTGTACCTGTGTGCACATCCCTGTGACAAGACAAGTCTGTCTGGTCTTATGTTTATATTTTCTATTTTGCTGAATAAAGCCACTTTTATTTTACTGGACTGTCTCTGAGCCAGCTCGTCACCCCTCTGATCCCCTACAATTGGTGGAGAATGCGGGCAGTTTGAGGGGTCCAGTCCAATCCCATGTCCTGGGTAAAGCTGCACAGACGGTGAAATCTTCTGAACAAGCCATGGAGGATGTGGTTAAGCAGCTGGTACTGGCTAATACACAAGCACAGGCCCGCCATCAGGAGGCCCAGCAGGCCCTGGTACAAGCACAGGTTCGGCAGGAGCAGATCCTGATGCAGACAGTCGCTGTACAACAGGAAACCTGCTTACTGAGTGAACAGATAGCGGGATTACAAAAGGCGGTGACCCAGCAGGCTGAAATGACGAAAGGTGACCCCGCTGTAAAGAGTGACCCTGGAAGGCAGTGCAGCGCACCCTGCAAAAGATGACGGCCTTAGACAACGTGGAAGCATACCTAGCGATGTTTGAGTGGGTTGCAGCAAGGGAAGGTCTGCCTCATAAAGACTGGGCAGATGTACTGGCTCCTTTCCTGACCGCAGACCCCCAACAAGCATACTGTGACTTGGCCCCTTAATCAGCACGGGATTATAAGCTTCTGAAAGCAGAAATCCTAGCAAGGCTGGGAGTGACTGTCGCTTTAAGGGCGAACCGAGTCCATGACTGGCGCTTTGACAAGGCTAAGCTTGCCCGTGCGTAGCTCTACCACCTGATGCACTTGCTCCAAAATTAGCTGAAACCTGAGGAAAAGACACCCAGTCAGATTGTGGAGAGAGTCACACTCGACCATTTTCTGCATGGACTACCCAGGGAGCTCCACCGAAGGGTGGCTCAGTCCGAGCCTCAGACCCTGGATGAGATGACTGCAGTTGTTGAGTGCTACAGTTGTGCAGAAAAGGTCCAAAAGGGTCCCTCTATTACCAGAGAGCTGGTCCGTTTTAAGGAAGTGCGTTCCAGCGCGAAGATGGCACCAGTTGAATGCATGGTGTATGCTCGGGTGCCTGACACTCTAACGACAAACCCTTCCGAGAATCGGCAGGGAAAACGGGAATCCCCGTGAAGTTCGCTGTTGGTCCTGCCAACAACTGGGTCATATGGCGGCCCAGTGTCCAAGACGGGAGGAGCCAATAGAATGTGACATGGCTCAACATGGCTCTATGTTTACTTTTGCCACTGGTCCCATGAACAATCTAAGCCCACTTTAGAGTGTGGTGCGGGTTAATGGGCAGGAGGTTGTAGCACTTCTTGACTCGGGGAGTGGGGTTACCCTGCTTCGATCGGACAGGTTTCGGGGTAATCTGATACCCAGGAAAAAGATTGGAGTGGTCTCAGTACATGGGGTTGTCAAGGGCTATCCAATGGCCCATGTAACCCTATCCACAACCGCAGGAACTGCTACACTGAGAGTTGGGGTGATCCTGGGGTTACCCCATGATTTGCTAATTGGGCGAGACTGCCCCCTGTTTTGGGACTTGTGTGAACAAAAGTTCAAAGGTTCAGGGGCCTCCCCTAAAAAAGAAGAAACCCCCATTTGAAGTGTTAAATACTGTGTTGCAGGAGATAAACCGTAAAGAAATATGTCAGATGTGTGAACCTGCAGGAGCTGACCTAGATCCTCTGGAGGTATTTGTAGGATTGGAGGCAGAGAGTTCTCCCTCTGGGCCTGACTTGTCATATCTTGGGGGTTCCTGAAGTGACTTTTTTGGTGCTCAGAGGAAGGACTCCCCTTTGGTCCCCGCCAGGGAACAGGTCACATCATTGAGTGGTGAGCCACAGCATCCTGCGGAAGATATGCGCTCTTCCTGATTTGCTGTGCATCATACTCTATGCTACAGGGTAGCCAAAAATGGCAAAGTGCTTAAACATGGGCATAAACCATTAGCGAGGACCCGGAGGGGGGTGGCCTACTGGTTGACCATGGTCAGAGAGTCTAAACCTGGGGATCAAGTGCTAGTGGTTGAGCCTACTGTGGAGAGCAGGTCTCTCACGGAGGGACAGAAAAACCTCTGAGATAGTAGAAAAGGTTGGCGCTGCTCTCAGTGGTAACAAAGGTAGAATCTGTGCTGGTGACTTTTTACAGCCGATGCTACCAGATGACCACATTGAGGATTGCCTAGCTGAATTAGAAAACATGGCATTGTTTAAAAATTGGCCCTGAAGCAGCTGGGCTGAATTGGTGCAACCGCTCCTCACAGAGGAGTACCAGGAAGTGTACCGCCTAATGGAAACTGATAAAAATTACTATGATAGGTTTACAGCAGCAATCTGGTCTAGAAATTATGTGGATGCAGAGGAGGAAGGGGGCATAGACCTGGGTCTATGCCCACTGGATTTGTGGTGTCCAGAACCCTGGCCTGAAACAGAGGGGGGGGGATATGTAGAGGGTCAGCCTGGGGCAGGGTTAAGAAGGGGTTAATCGAAGAAAGCAGGTACTTCCCCCTTCAGACCTGCTTATTGTCAGGTGTGCTGAAAGTGTCCGTGTGGAGCTGTTTGAGTAGGAGAGAGAGACACAGCAGGACGCTATGTGAAAATGTCCATTGCTGAATGGTGTACCTGCTGGGTGAGCTTAATCACATAAAGACTGTAGCTCTGATTGGAACCATGAACTGTTACCTGTAAGCCTGTGTGCTGCTGAACTGTACCTGTGTGCACATCCGTGTGACAAGACAAGTCTGTCTGGTCTTATGTTTAGGGATGAGCCGAACACCCCGGGTTCGGTTCGCACCAGAACCTTCGAACGGACCGAAAGTTCGCGCGAATTTTCGAACCCTATACGTTATAATGGACGCGAACGTTCGAAATCAAAAGTGCTAATTACAACGGCCAATATGCATGTTAATGTCATAAAACAGGTTTGGGGACCCGGGTCCTGCCCCAGGGGACATATATCAATGCAAAAAGAACTTTTAAAAACTAACGTTTTTTCGGGAGCAGTCATTTTAATGATGCATAAAGTGAAAAAAAAAAAGTGAAATTTTCCTTTAAATATGGTCCCTGGGGGGTGTCTAAAGTATGCCTGTGAAGTGGCATGTGTTTCCCGTGTTTAGAACTGTCCTTGCACAAAATGACATTTGTAAAGGAAAAAAAGAAGCCATTTAAAACCACTTGCGGCTTTAGGTTTGTTCTTAAGTAGAATCTGAACAGGTACATTATGAAGTGTAGCTCCATCCCCAAAAAATCTATTTTTAAGCTTTTTGGAGAACATAGGGAGGGGTTATCACCCCTGTAACATTTGCTGTCTTTGCACATCTGTTCAGAACATGTCACCTCACTTTCCGTCCCAATGACAAATGTTTTTGGAAAAAGTGGGGTTTTAATTGAAACAAGGATTGGTGATAAAGTATCAGTAGAGAGGAGATACCTTTTTCCCAAATTAAATCTAACAGGATAGAATTTCCCTTCCTAGGGGTAGATTTCCTCTCACTTCCTGTTTTCTCTTTCCATTTGCAAGTAGGAGTCGTTTGTAAGTTGGATGTTTGAAAGTAGGGGCCTGGCGTATATACTCTGCATAAATTTGCCCTATTAGATGTTGGTGTAGCCACAAGACTGGTGGGCACAGGAATGGGCCCTGCTGTGAGTTAATAGATCAAGATTTGTAATTGCATGCACCTGTTGAACAGGGCAGAAAAATTGGGGGTGGTGGTGGTGGTGGTGGACGGTGTTGCCACAAGACTGTAAGCTCTCACAGTTACTCTTGGTGGGCGCAGGAATGGGCCCTGCTGTGAGTTATTAGATCAAGATTTGTAATTGCAAGCACCTGATGAACAGGGCAGAAAATTTGGGCCTTTGGCGGTGGTGGTGGACGGTGTTGCCACAAGACTGTAAGCTCTCACAGTTACTCTTGGTGGGCGCAGGAATGGGCCCTGCTGTGAGTTATTAGATCAAGATTTGTAATTGCAAGCACCTGATGAACAGGGCAGAAAAATTGGGCCTTTGGCGGTGGTGGTGGTGGACGGTGTTGCCACAAGACTGTAGGCCCTCATAGTTACTCTTGGTGGGCGCAGGAATGGGCCCTGCTGTGAGTTATTAGATCAAGATTTGTAATTGCAAGCACCTGATGAACAGGGCAGAAAAATTGGGCCTTTGGCGGTGGTGGTGGACGGTGTTGCCACAAGACTGTAGGCCCTCATAGTTACTCTTGGTGGGCGCAGGAATGGGCCCTGCTGTGAACTATTAGATCAAGATTTGTAATTACCCGCCCCTGTTAAACAGGGGCTGAAAAATTGTGCCTTAGGCACTGGTGCTGGTGCCACAACACTGCAACCCCTCACAGATACTGTACTTGGAGCACAGCAGTCACACGTGTTGCGAAGCATTTTTTTTTTAAAAAATTGTAAGTACACGCCCCTGTTAAACAGGGGCTGAAAAATTGTGCCTTAGGCACTGGTGCTGGTGCCACAACACTGCAACCCCTCACAGATACTGTACTTGGAGCACAGCAGTCACACGTGTTGCGAAGCATTTTTTTAAAAAATTGTAAGTACACGCCCCTGTTAAACAGGGGCTGAAAAATTGTGCCTTAGGCACTGGTGCTGGTGCCACAACACTGCAACCCCTCACAGATACTGTACTTGGAGCACAGCAGTCACACGTGTTGCGAAGCATTTTTTTAAAAAATTGTAAGTACACGCCCCTGTTAAACAGGGGCTGAAAAATTGTGCCTTAGGCACTGGTGCTGGTGCCACAACACTGCAACCCCTCACAGATACTGTACTTGGAGCACAGCAGTCACACGTGTTGCGAAGCATTTTTTTAAAAAATTGTAAGTACACGCCCCTGTTAAACAGGGGCTGAAAAATTGTGCCTTAGGCACTGGTGCTGGTGCCACAACACTGCAACCCCTTACAGATACTGTACTTGGAGCACAGCAGTCACACGTGTTGCGAAGCATTTTTTTTAAAAATTGTATGTACACGCCCCTGTTAAACAGGGGCTGAAAAATTGTTCCTTAGGCACTGGTGTGGTGGCATGGATCATTGAGGAGGAGGAAGAGGATAGTCAGTGAACATAAGAGGACAGTCACTCAGCATCAGCATAGGCAGTCTTGAAGGGATGTGACATTAAAAATTATTCGGTTATATCCGCCTCAGGTGCCTGGTAGCTGGTGGTGATCCAAGACTGATTCATTTTGATGAAGGTCAGTCGATCAACCGAGGCGGTGGACAGGCGCACCCTATGATCGGTGACAAATCCTCCAGCAGCACTGAATGTGCGTTCGGAAAGAACGCTGGAGGCAGGACAGGCCAGTAGCTCAATTGCATACTGTGCAAGCTCTGGCCAGTGATCCATCCTCAGGACCCAGTAAGCCAGAGGATTTTCGGTGGGAAAGGTGTCCAAGTCTGACCTTGCCCCAAGGTATTCCTGCACAATGTATATCAGACGCTGGCGATGGTTGCTGGAACCGATCATACCTTGGGGCTGCGGACTAAAAAATTGTCTGAACGCATCGGTCAGACGTCCACCTTCCCCACCGCTCCTTCTGCTACTGACCGAAGCCTCAGCAACTCGTCGCCCAGGACCAGGAGTTTGTAACCTCCCAGTTTCTGGGAACGCTTTGCACAGACCTTTCTGCAAGGCCTCCCTGAGATGTCTCATCCTCTGCTCCCTCTGCGACGGCAAGATAAGGTCCGCAACCTTACCCTTGTACCGCGGATCAAGGAGAGTGGCCAGCCAGTAATGGTCCCTCTCCTTGATCCGAAGAACACGAGGATCCTTCCGCAGGCTTTGCAGGATCAGGGAGGCCATGCAGCGTAGGTTAGCTGAGGCATTCGGTCCGGAGTCTTCTGGGTCACTGAGGATGACATGATCGCCAGCCACCTCCTCCCAGCCATGTACAAGTCCACTGGTTTGTTGGGACTGTACATCATCCCTAAAAGACTGCTGCTGCTGATGCTGAGTGCCAGGCTCCACCTCCATGCTCACACAATCCTCCTCCTCCTCCTCCTCATCCTCTTCTTTTTATGGGTGGGACAGAAGGAACACTGTCCGGATAAAGGGGGCCTTGAGAGGCAAGGAAGTCCTCCTCTTCCTGCCTCTGTTCTGCCTCAAGTGCCCTGTCCATTATCCCACGCAGCGTATGCTCCAACAGGTGGACAAGAGGGACAGTGTCACTGATGCATGCACTGTCACTGCTCACCATCCTCGTGGCCTCCTCAAATGGTGAGAGGACAGTGCATGCATCCCTGATCATGCTCCACTGACGTGGGGAAAAAAAACCAAGCTCCCCTGACCCTGTCCTGGTGCCGTAGTCGCAAAGGTACTCATTGATGGCCCTCTGCTGCATGTGCAGTCGCTGCAGCATGGCCAACGTTGAGTTCCACCTGGTGGGCATGTCACATATTAGGCGGTTCTTGGGCAGGTTCAGCTCCTTTTGCAGCTCAGTCAGCCGAGCACTGGCATTATAAGATCGGCGGAAATGCACACAGACTTTCCTGGCCTGCCTCAGGACATCCTGTAAGCCTGGGAACCTGCCCAAGAACCGCTGCACCACCAGGTTGAGGACGTGAGCCATGCAGGGCACATGGGTGAGCTGCCCCTGTCGCAGGGCGGAGAGGAGGTTGGTGCCATTGTCAGAAACGACCATTCCTGGCTTAAGCTGACGTGGCGTCAACCACCTCTCGGCCTGCCCCTGCAGAGCTGCCAGAACCTCTGGCCCAGTGTGGCTCCTGTCCCCCAAACACACCAGCGCAAGCACGGCATGGCATCTTTTTGCCTGCGTACTTGCGTAGCCCCTTGTACGCCTACGGAGCACCGCTGGTTCCAAGGACAGAGCACTGGAGGAAGAAGAAGAGGAGGGGGTGGAGGAGAGAGGTGTGTCACAACCAGTAGCAGTAGTAGCGTTTTGGAGGCGTGGTGGCGGAACAACCTCCAACACTACTGCACCTTGTCCTGCATCCCTCCCAGCTGCCAATAGAGTGACCCAATGGGCCGTGAAAGAAAGGTACCGTCCCTGTCCATGCCTGCTGGACCATGAGTCAGTGGTAATATGCACCTTACCGCTGACCGCCCTGTCCAGCGAGGCATGGACATTGCCTTCCACATGCCGGTAGAGAGACGGAATCGCCTTCCGTGAGAAAAAGTGGCGTTTGGGAACCTGCCACTGAGGAACCGCACATTGAACAAACTCACGGAAGGGGGCCGAGTCTACCAACTGAAAAGGCAGCAGTTGAAGTGCTAGCAATTTAGCCAAGCTAGCATTCAACCGCTGGGCATGTGGATGGCTGGGAGTGTACTTCTTTCTACGGTCCAGCAGCTGGGGCAGGGAAATTTGCCTGCTGCAATCGGACGTCGGTGTACTGCAAGTACTTGGTTGTGACACACCTAATTCTACACCTTCAGTCCTCTCAGAGCAGCTTTCAGAGAGGACTGAAGGTGTAGTGGGGATGGAGATCCCAGCTGATGAGGAGCAAGGAGAGGTCCGCTTAGTTCTTTGGTGTGGGTCTTTTATGTGTGCCTGCCAAGGAGCTGCATGGCAGGTCGACATATGTCTGGTCATGCTTGTGGTGCCCAAGCGGCTGATGTTTTGGCCACGCGAGATTCGCTTGAGACAAATATTGCAAATAGCAGTGGTGCGATCTGATGCACTCGTCTCAAAAAAGGCCCACACCAAAGAACTTTTCTGATAACGTGCAGAGGCAGCGCCCTGCACAGGCGGAGCTCTGCGGTGTTGTACAGTTGCTGTGCTGGCCTCTACCTGGCCTCCAGGGGGCATCCTGCCTCATTGGACATGTGACGCCGCATCCTCCTCCTCATCGTCCTCCTCCTCATCCTCTCTCCCTTCAGGCACCCACGTGGAGTCAGTGACCTCATCATCCCCTCCCTCTTCACCACTAGAGCAAACCTGGCAGTAAGCTGCAGCTGGTGGAACAGTACTGCCAGATTCCTCAAGCTGGGTATCATCATCCGAGCCTTCGAATCGTTGGGCATCCTCCTGGAGCATGTACCCAACACTGTGCTCAAAGAGTTCGGGGGACTCCTCAGGAGGACATGGTGGGTCTAGGGAAGGGGTGGCTGATGATGCCCTTGAGTACGCGTTGGCAGCTGCTCTGCCAGTACCCTGAGCCTGGGTGAGAGAGGATGAGGAGGATGAGGAGGGCTTGGTCATCCATTCTACCAAGCCTTCAGCATGATGCGGCTCCACATGTCCAGCTGCCGAAAACAAAGATGCGCGTGTCCCATGGCCACGTGCTGATGACGATGCACGACCACGTCCACGGCCACGGCCACGTCCACTAGAAACAGAGCCTGCCTGCCCTGTGTTCTTGGCTCTGCACGCTCTGCCTCCCCTTGGCGGTCTTCCAGCCATTGTAGTCGGTAGTCCTGTGGGTGCTGCTGAGAAGAAAATATAGGAGCTCTGTGTGATGCCACTAACACACTAGAAGTCCTATGGGTGCTTCTGCAAAGAAAATAGAGGAGCTCTGTGTGATGCCACTAACACACTAGAAGTCCTGTGGGTGCTGCTGAGAAGAAAATATAGGAGCTCTGTGTGATGCCACTAACACACTAGAAGTCCTATGGGTGCTTCTGCAAAGAAAATAGAGGAGCTCTGTGTGATGCCACTAACACACTAGAAGTCCTGTGGGTGCTGCTGAGAAGAAAATATAGGAGCTCTGTGTGATGCCACTAACACACTAGAAGTCCTATGGGTGCTTCTGCAAAGAAAATAGAGGATCTCTGTGTGATGGGACTAACACACTTCAAGTCCTATAGGTGCTTCTGGGAACAAAATATAGGAGCTCTGTGTGATGGGACTAACACACTTCAAGTCCTATAGGTGCTTCTGGGAACAAAATATAGGATCTCTGTGTGATGGGACTAACACACTTCAAGTCCTATAGGTGCTTCTGGGAACAAAATATAGGTCTGTGTGATGGGACTAACACACTTCAAGTCCTATAGGTGCTTCTGGGAAGAAAATATAGGATCTCTGTGTGATGGGACTAACACACTTCAAGTCCTATAGGTGCTTCTGGGAACAAAATATAGGTCTGTGTGATGGGACTAACACACTTCAAGTCCTATAGGTGCTTCTGGGAAGAAAATATAGGTCTGTGTGATGGGACTAACACACTTCAAGTCCTATAGGTGCTCTGGGAACAAAATATATGATCTCTGTGTGATGGGACTAACACACTTCAAGTCCTATAGGTGCTTCTGGGAAGAAAATATAGGTCTGTGTGATGGGACTAACACACTTCAAGTCCTATAGGTGCTTCTGGGAACAAAAATATGATCTCTGTGTGATGGGACTAACACACTTCAAGTCCTATAGGTGCTTCTGGGAAGAAAAATATAGGTCTGTGTGATGGGACTAACACACTTCAAGTCCTATAGGTGCTTCTGGGAACAAAATATAGGATCTCTGTGTGATGGGACTAACACACTTCAAGTCCTATGGGTGCTTCTGGGAAGAAAATATAGGTCTGTGTGATGGGACTAACACACTTCAAGTCCTATAGGTGCTTCTGGGAAGAAAATATATGATCTCTGTGTGATGGGACTAACACACTTCAAGTCCTATGAGTGCTTCTGGGAAGAAAATATAGGTCTGTGTGATGGGACTAACACACTTCAAGTCCTATAGGTGCTTCTGGGAACAAAATATATGATCTCTGTGTGATGGGACTAACACACTTCAAGTCCTATGGGTGCTTCTGGGAAGAAAATATAGGTCTGTGTGATGGGACTAACACACTTCAAGTCCTATAGGTGCTTCTGGGAACAAAATATATGATCTCTGTGTGATGGGACTAACACACTTCAAGTCCTATAGGTGCTTCTGGGAAGAAAATGTAGGTCTGTGTGATGGGACTAACACACTTCAAGTCCTATAGGTGCTTCTGGGAACAAAATATATGATCTCTGTGTGATGGGACTAACACACTTCAAGTCCTATAGGTGCTTCTGGGAAGAAAAATATAGGTCTGTGTGATGGGACTAACACACTTCAAGTCCTATAGGTGCCTCTGGGAACAAAATATATGATCTCTGTGTGATGGGACTAACACACTTCAAGTCCTATAGGTGCTTCTGGGAAGAAAATGTAGGTCTGTGTGATGGGACTAACACACTTCAAGTCCTATAGGTGCTTCTGGGAACAAAATATATGATCTCTGTGTGATGGGACTAACACACTTCAAGTCCTATGGGTGCTTCTGGGAAGAAAATATAGGTCTGTGTGATGGGACTAACACACTTCAAGTCCTATAGGTGCTTCTGGGAACAAAATATATGATCTCTGTGTGATGGGACTAACACACTTCAAGTCCTATAGGTGCTTCTGGGAAGAAAATGTAGGTCTGTGTGATGGGACTAACACACTTCAAGTCCTATAGGTGCTTCTGGGAACAAAATATATGATCTCTGTGTGATGGGACTAACACACTTCAAGTCCTATAGGTGCTTCTGGGAAGAAAATATAGGTCTGTGTGATGGGACTAACACACTTCAAGTCCTATAGGTGCCTCTGGGAACAAAATATATGATCTCTGTGTGATGGGACTAACACACTTCAAGTCCTATAGGTGCTTCTGGGAAGAAAATGTAGGTCTGTGTGATGGGACTAACACACTTCAAGTCCTATAGGTGCTTCTGGGAACAAAATATATGATCTCTGTGTGATGGGACTAACACACTTCAAGTCCTATACGTGCTTCTGGGAAGAAAATGTAGGTCTGTGTGATGGGACTAACACACTTCAAGTCCTATAGGTGCTTCTGGGAACAAAATATATGATCTCTGTGTGATGGGACTAACACACTTCAAGTCCTATAGGTGCTTCTGGGAAGAAAATATAGGTCTGTGTGATGGGACTAACACACTTCAAGTCCTATAGGTGCTTCTGGGAACAAAATATAGGAGCTCTGCCTGCCTGCCTGCCACGAACACACTACAAGTCCTATAGGTGCTTCTGGGAACAAAATATAGGAGCTCTGCCTGCCTGCCACGAACACACTACAAGTCCTATAGGTGCTTCTGGGAACAAAATATAGGAGCTCTGCCTGCCTGCCACGAACACACTACAAGTCCTATAGGTGCTTCTGGGAACAAAATATAGGAGCTCTGCCTGCCTGCCACGAACACACTACAAGTCCTATAGGTGCTTCTGGGAACAAAATATAGGAGCTCTGCCTGCCTGCCACGAACACACTACAAGTCCTATAGGTGCTTCTGGGAACAAAATACAGGAGCTCTGTTTGCTGCCAGTGCCTGCCTGCCACGAACACACTACAAGCCCCTCTTTCTAAATCAATCTTTCTAAATGAATCTATCTAACTCAATCTCTCTAAGTAAATCTCTCTAACTAACTAAATCCAGCAGAGTGACACAGAACGATCCTGCTCTATCTACGCCGGAACAGCATGTGACCGGCGCAGACGGCGTGGCGGCCTTTTATAAGAGGGGGGCGTGTACTAAAGCCCCTGAGCTGTAATTGGCTACAGGCGTCCTGCCTGTAGCCAATTATGGCTCTTCGAGTTTCCGGCGCTGTGATTGGCCAAGCATGCGGGGTCACAGTGCATGCTTGGCCAATCATCAGCCAGCAATGCACTGCGCCGGCCGCGCCGGCCGCAATGCATTGCGGGGCCGCTCGCATCACACGAATGTGATGCGAACGGCCCAAATAGTTCTGGGCTCGCCGATCGAGCGAACGCCCGGTGCTCGATGCGAACATGGGTTCGCATCGAGCACCGGGCCCATCCCTACCAGGCCTATACAGTCAGGGAGACTGGGGGCTATATTTTTTAAAGTCCCTACTAGGAGACAGAGGCTCTCTAGGGCAGCGGCAAGGGACTTACCTGCTGCATCTGTCTGCCCCCCTCCCGCTTCGCTGAGCGCTGGTGGAAGTCTGGGGGGCCCTCTCTCACAGCCACAGGGCTGCTGCAGGAAGCATTTCAGTCCCCCCTGTACAGGCCGCAGATGGAACCAGGCGGGCCGGATGGCGGGTGCCGTCATTTCCGGGGGGGGGGGGGGTGCTGGGGCGGATGTGCTTCCTTTGACCCGTGGCTTCCGGTTCCGGGTCACGAGGTGCTGATAGAGGGCCAGGCACAGGCTGGAATGGAGTCGATTGACAGCACAGGCGGTGAGAAGACTCCATAGGCAGCTCCACCAGCATGTCGGAAGCAGATGCTCAGACAGCGCTCAGCGATGCCAACTCCAACCATCCTAAGGTAAGGACACCCTGGGGGTAAGGACACCCTGGGGAGGGTGTCCCTCCCTACCTAGGTTTTCCCTCCCCCCCCCTCATGGTTCCTGTAGGGGGGGCAGTGGAAGGTACCCCTCTAGGTGGGCGGAGGAGGGAAACCAAGTCCCTCATTCTATAGGAGAGGCTAGGTTCTCCCCATGGTTGTATCTCTATGTTGGGGTGGGGATATTGATTGCTGTTTATTTTACATGTTTTCCAGAAGGCTTCTGAGAAAAGACCCCCACATAGCTCTAAAAGAAAGTGCGCCTCCTGTAGGGATATCCTGGGGGAGGCTTGGAAGAAAGTCCTATGTAAGGACTGTATTGACGCTTTGGTCTATGAAAGAGCATCTGAGCAGGAGTCAGGGTTAGCTGCATCTGTTAAGGAATTATCCTCAACATTTCAATCATTTAAAACCCTTTTTGAAGGTTTTCAGGTTCCCCTTAAACCATCACCCGCATCACAGAATACAACCCCATTTGTAGCACAGGGCTCTGCATCTTTCCAGCCTGTGACCTCTACTTCAGCAGAAGAGGTGGCGGGGGCTTCTAGAGAGGAAGCCAGGGAGGAACCAGACAGTGCTACCTCTGGTTCGCAAGAGGACTCAGAGGGAGAGAATAGGGAAGGAGAGTCCAGGAAGCCCTCAAGGTACAAGTTGTCCCTGGATGAGGTTGAGGATCTCCTAGGGGCTGTCTACACCACCCTGGGCATCCAGGAAGACAAAAAGACCCTTTCTCTCCATGACCAAATGTATACGGGGTTAAAGGAACAGAAAAATAAAGTTTTTCCTGTTCACGAGGTCCTTATAGAAACTGTCAAAAGAATGTCAGGATCCTGAACGGAAACCCTTCTTTTCCAGGTCCTTGAAAAGAAGTTTCCCCTTTTCAGACGATCCTGCCTCAATCTGGAACAAGAACCCCAGATTAGACGCAGCATTCTCACAAGTGTCAAGGCACACAGACCTGGCCTTCGAGGATCTAGTAGCTCTGACGGATACCATGGACAGGAGAATTGATTCCCTACTAAAAAAGACCTGGGAATCGACCCTAGGTAATCTGAAACCAGAGATGGTGGTCACTGTGGTGGCCCGTAACCTCGAACACTGGCTGACTCAAATCCAGGCTCACATCGAGGCAAGTATGGCAAAGGAAACTATCCTGTCATCCTTTCCGACTATTCTGCGAGGGGTAGCTTATATAGCGGACGCTTCGGCTGAGTAGGTTCGCATGTCCGCCAGGACCGCGGCACAAGCCAACTCAGCTAGAAGAGTCCTCTGGCGCAAGACATGGCCAGGCGACAATGCCTCTAAGATTAAACTATGTGGCATTCCGCTGACCGGGGATCTTCTTTTTGGACCAGGGCTAGAGATGGTTTTAGACCATACCGCCGATAAAAAGAAGGCGTTCCCTGTCTCCCCAGCTAACCGGAGGTGCTCTAGAAAAAACTGAGGCTGACAGGGGAGGTGAAAATTTATGGAGGCTGGCGCAGTGTTTCCAGGAAAGAGGAGGAGCCAAGGTCTCTCAATGTGGCTGTCCTGAAAGACTACTGGAAAATACGTTACCGGTAAGCGTAACTCTAATTTTTGTGTGGCAACCATTAACCCTCTTGGGCATGGAGTTCACCAGAGCTTCACAGGTTGCCACTGGAGTCCTTTTCCACTCCTCCATGACGATATCACAGAACTGGTGGGTGTTAGAGACCTTGCGCTCCTCCACCTTCCATTTGAGGATGCCCCACAGATGCTCATAAGGGTTTAGGTCTGGAGACATGCTTGGCCAGTCCATCAGCTTCTTTAGCAAGGGAGTAGACATCTTGGAGGGTTTGAGGTCGTTATCTTGGAATACTGCCCTGCGGCCCAGTCTCTGAAGGGAGGGGATCATGCTCTGCTTCAGTACATGTTGGCATTCATGGTTCCCTGAATGAACTGTAGCTCCCCAGTGCCGGCAGCACTCATGCAGCCCCAGACCATGACACTCCCACCACCATGCTTGACTGTAGGCAAGAAACATTTGTTTTTGTACTCCTTACCTGGTTGCTGCGACACACGCTTGACACCATCTGAGCCAAATAAGTTTATCTTGGTCCCATCAAACCACAGGGCATGGTTCCAGTAATCCATGTCCTTAGTCTGCTTGTCTTCAGCAAACTGTTTGCTGGGTTTTCTTCTGGGATGACGGCTGTGCAGACCAATTTGCTGCAGTGTGCGGCATATGGTCTGAGCACTGACAGACCCCCCCACCCCTTCAACCTCTGTAGCAATGCTGGCAGCACTCTATTTCCCAAAGACAACCTCTGGATATGACGCTGAGCATGTGCACTCAACTTTGTTAGTTGACCATGGCGAGGCCTGTTCTGAGTGGAACCTGTCCTGTTAAACTGCTGTATGGTCTTGGCCACCATGTTGCAGCTCAGTTTCAGGGTATTGCCAAACTTCTTATAGCCTAGGCCATCTTTATGTAGAGCACAAATTCTTTTTTTCATATCCTCAGAGTTCTTTGTCATGAGGTGCCATGTTGAACTTCCAGTGACCACTAAGAGAGCGTGAGAGCGATAACTCCAAATTTAACAGACCTGCACCGCACTCACACTTGAGACCTTGACTAACGAGTCACATGAAGCCAGGGAGGGAAAATGGCTAATTGGGCCCAATTTGGACATTTTCACTTAGGGTGTACTCACTTGTGCTGCAAGCGGTTTAGACATTAATGGCTGCGTGTTGAGTTATTTTGAGGGACAGTAAATTTACACTGTTACACAAGCTGTACACTCACTACTAGCAAAGTGTAATTTCTTTAGTGTTGTCACATGAATGGATGTAATAAAATATTTACAAAAATGTAAGGGGTGTACTCACTTTTGTGAGATACTGTATATATATTATTTATATATAATTATACATATACTGTATTTGGGGTGACCCTCTGGAAGTTCTATTGTCTCCCGGGCATTTGACAGGAGAAGACGCTGTATATGTTAAAGTTCAGTGCCTCCCAGGAATACAGAGTGCTGTTTTTGACTTAAAGGTCCTTTTTTCTGTATTGAATATAATAGTAGATTCTTGAGTCTACATTTTTTAGCACTTTTTGAGTATCCTGTTACCTAACCCCTCTCTTTCTGAGTATATGGTACTAAAATAAACTTTGGTAAATTTCCAATGGTAACTGGCACCCAATTTCTTTCATCCCCACAAAGATTCAAGAATTCTGCTATGAAGTGATCTGCTACATCACTGAGCCACCTGGGGTCCTCCGCCATTGCGTAGGCGTAAGCGACTTCTACACCAATCTCTCTAGCAATCTTAGCAATAAAAACCAGATGGAAATTGTAACCCTCCTTCACACTATACATCTTGACCTGCAGAAGCCATTGAACATTAGTCAAAACTGACCTGCTTAGAAGCATTTACTAGGAAAATATTTAAAATCCTGTGCTTAACTATTTTCATACAATTATAGTTTGTCAACTTCTAAGAAGCAAAGTATTAGCAGTGCAGTATGTTCCTGAGTAGTTCACCTGAAGTAAAATGTTTTTTTAAGACCGCATTCATGATTTAAAGATTTGTCTATAGCTAAAACATTAAAGACAGTAAAAATTAAAACTTGTAGACACTCCAGCATGGAATACTTTTATGCAACACACAAATCTGTTTTTGATGGATGGCTTAAGCTAGTTGCAGAAAAGCTGATTCATGGTTTATATCAAGTATGTCCAGCATTTCTTTGTGATGAGTCACACTGCAGATTTTATACACAAGGAGGATAAAAGAGAAAATGCATACTGTTGTAACACGCAGCTTCGGTTTAACCTGGTTATTTGTTTAAATCTCTCTTTACCTCTAGCATGGACACCTTTTTTTTGCTATGCTTTCAGAAAGGCATTGTAGAGGAGAATTGACTTTAGTTAGGGGCAGAGCATTCATTCAAAATGGCAAGGTTACAGGAGAAAAATAATTTAGCCCACGTTCACATCAGGCCATTTTGACATGCGATTTGACACGTCAAATCGCTGTCTATTTCCAGCAATGGCACCGTACGAATCGGTGCGATGCCGACTTTGCAGAGCCGCACCGATAACCAAAAGTAGTTCCTGCCCTACTTTTGGTGACTTCAGGGGGCGATCTCAATAGACATCTCTGCAGGAACCCTCACAGATGTCTCTGAAATCGTTCCAGAAGTCGGACTAAAATACGGGTTTAAAATTCAGCTGAACACGCACGATTTCAAGCTTGCCTTCAGTGTGAACCCAGGCTCAAGGCTAACACCTTTTAAGAAAAAAATTATAAATGCACATATTTTGTAGGAAAAAAAATTAGCATTTTATTATTTTTTCCTACAGGGTCTTGGAAAGCATTGCACCCCCTTATTAGTGGATTAGGGGTGCAATGTCGGGTTTCTGCAGACAAGCCCTGAAGCTTTCAGCCTGTCCCTCTAATAGGGGCTGACTGTTTACAAGCTGCAGGGCTTGTGAATACACCAAAAAAATAAATAAAATGATACGCTCATATGCACGAACGCTTCAAAAATTTATTTTTCATCCAATTTTCGTATTGTGTGTATAAAGCTTAACTGTTAGTACATAAAAAAAAAAAAAAAAAAACAATCCTCAATAAACATAAATACGGTAATTCTCTGAATAATCATGTTCTGATCTTTATTGGGGAATGTTATTTTGTATATAGTGTTTATGTGGTGAGTTTACACTTTTCATTGAACAGAGTTTGGATAACACAGGGTTAAACGGAAAGGTCATAAATTAACTGCACATTATCTGGACAGAATGCTTGGGGAGATAGTGATGTGTTCCTGCTTAGAAGATGTATGTTAGCTTGGGGGGCTGCAAACTCTGCAGGGCTCCAACACACGCTAGCTGCTATTCCAACCCTTCACATATTTCCACATAAACTTCCCTCCTGGCATTAAACTTTGCCAGGTATTGTGCTCAGCTTACCACCCCAAACTGATGTTCCTCCCTAAGTTCACCTCTCTCCCTGCATGTCCTGTGAGCAGAATAGCTGTGCTCCTCCTCTGGGTTCTCTCTTCATATGGTACTGAAGATAGAGGAGGGGGGGATTCAGCGGAACACACAGAGCAAATATGCAGGAGACTGGGGGGGATGGATGGGGAGACAGAAAATCAGGAGGGGCCGGCGGGGAGGAGCGCATCACGAGAGGTCTGACTAAACACAATCTCTTAGCAGCAGGGACCTGATCTACCTGTCAGCTAGCTGTGATTGACAGGTAGATAGAAGCGGAAGCTGTCATGGGGCCTCCTACTTGCAATGCCTGAATGGTCAGTCCACCCCTGGTGTGCATCACTTAGTATTGCGAGCTGTGTCGGCGGCTGCTGGTGTAGCACCTGCCACACAGCTTGCATACTTCAAAGTCTTGCAGGACACAGCTGCTAAAGGGAATTGAGTTCCTGTTGTGGAAAAAGTACAGGAACTCCGTTCCCATGCGTTCCCACAGGACTTGAGCCCTGGATATAATCTTACATTGAGTAAATATCACCCTTGGATGCAAGCATCCACCTGTGAATCCATCTGCAGGAATCCACTGGTGTGAACAAGGCCTTAATCAGCCCACTGAGTAAAGCTGGCCATACACGTTTAGAAAATCGATCGAAAAAAACTTTTGAAAATGTGAAAATTTTCGAACGTGCATGCGAGAACGCCAACATCGTATCAATAGATGCCGAACAATATTCAACATATTATCGATCGGTAACAACATATATAGTACAATTTTCCTCGATCGATTATATAAGCAGTGTAACATGCGCATGCGCTGTCGATTTTTCGAACTCTTTTCGTTCGAGAACACTACTAATCTTTTGAAAATCAATCTTTTCCTGAAAAAAAACAACATGTTGGATTTTTTTTTTTTTACTCGAAATTTGAATGTCGAGAATCGAAATGTAGCCACTAACGTTTAGAAAGACGATCGATCGAGCGTTACCAACATATTTCCGATCGATTTTCGACCCGTGTATGGCCAGGTTTAGTATAATAGGGTAGGTGCAGGGAGAAGATTGCACATCCACTGTTAAACTGAGATGAGTGGGAGCAGAGCCTACATATGGGTGGAACGTGTTACATGTTCCAAAAGCTGAACTTATCCTTTAACCTATGGTACAATATAATTTTAAAATGCTGTACATACAGGAAGATTTCTCATAGTAAGGACAGAAACACAGCCACAAAGGTATTTTTTCATTAGTAAAAATTATTTATGTCTTTATTTAGCTAGCTAAAACTTTTTGTCTGTACAAAAAGCAAGATTCTGCAGAGTCCCCTAAAAAAAGTAGCAGAAGTATTTCAACTTATGTCAAAAAGAGCATAGCAATTTCTCAGTGATGTCTGGGATAAAGGGCATCATTCTGGAAGAATGGAGCAAGATTGAGGAAAAATGGTCCCTTCACAACAGAGTGTCAAAATGATATCCCTTTAAGCATGAGGATGTCCAGCATCCAGAGTCACCACCTTTGGTCAATGGAGCCCTCATGGCTATTTTTCAGCCCTGAAGAATACTTCTGAGATCATATCTGCAGTGCAAAATCTGAAACTAACTTTTTTTTTCCTTGGAGAAGACTCAAATAACATCATCCATTCATCGGTTGCCTGAGACCATGATTAGTGGATCCGGCCTGGTGCAAGATCCCCATAGCTCAAGGTCAAATACTGTAAACCTGGTTTCAAGACAGATGTCTGTTGAGACACAGAAAACTGCAGTTCAGAAAAACTTCAGAAAAAGCTAAAAGGAGCTAGTCTTTATTCCATAAATCAGCAAAAAGCTCCAGATCCAGCTCTGCTGCACCGACTCCCTCCTTTCCTCACACGCTTTACCGATCGCATGTGAGGAGATGGGCATGGGTGAGGCATGGATGAGCATGTACAGGGGGTCCCCGGGTTACAAACAAGATAGGGACTGTAGGTTTGTTCTTAAGTTGAATCTGTTTGTAAGTCGGAACAGGTAAATTTTTTAAGTGTAGCTCCATCTAAAAAATCTATTTTTACGTTTTTTTAGATAACATAGAGAAGGGTTATCACCCCTGTAACATTTGTTTTGCTGTCTGTGCCCCTGTTCAGAAGATTTCACCTCACCTTCTGTCCCAATGACAATTGGATTTTGAAAATTTTGGGTTGTTAGGGAAGCATTGACTGGTTATAAAGCATCAGTGGAGACACCTTTTTCCCTAATTAACTCTTACAGGAGTGAATTTCCCTTCCTAGGGGTGGATTTCCTCTCACTTCCTGTTGTCTCCCTCCGTTTGTAAATAGGAGTCGTTTGTAAGTCGGATGTTTGTAGTAGGGGACCCCCTGTATGAGGTACAGATGAGGGATGGATGGGCATGTATGAGGCATGAATAGGGATGTATGAGGCATGGATGGCCATGTATGTGGAACAGATGGGCACGTATGAGGCATGAATGAGCATATATGAGGCAGGAATAAGGCATGAATGGGCGCAGATCAGCGCTGTGGGCAATTCAGATCCAGCCCACATCGCTGCTACTCCGACTCCCTCCTCTCCTCACATGCTGTACCCATCGCGTGTGAGGAGAGCAGAGAGCTGAACCAAACATGCGCTGCTTTGTTGACAAGTGATTGCTCCTCCATTGGACAGAGAGATCATGTTGTAAAGGGCCACTGTCATCAACCCTTTACCCTGATCCGGCTATCATGGACGCTTCCGGGTGCACGCCCCAGGGGGCGCCCGGGAACCGCAATTCTGGGAGGACATCATAGTACACCCTCTCAGAACTAGCCGACTGCGCTGTACCCGTCATTTTGGCTATGACCTTGTCTTCAAGTGCTTAAAGGTGCAATGTGCTTTAGACCTCAAAACCAAAATTCTCCAAGTGGGATTTACAACTTTTCCTTAACTTCCTTGCCAGATCCAAATTTGATCACTCTCAGTCTAGGTCAGTAAAGCAATTATCCTTCAAGATTGTCTTACTAATTTATGGGAGTGAGGTTCAGTGATAGATGTAAAGGTGTAGACAGTGAATTGTATGCTGCCATGGAGGTAAATAAAAAATGAAAATTAGGGTATGTATCTGACAGGTGATTGTTCTGTTATATTTAAATGACACCACTTACACCTTGATATGCTTAAACTATAGCTTTGAAACTGAACTTCAGGCAGATACTGTATAAAAAAATATTTATAGTCCCATCTCTTGGCTGTATGCTTCCCTTTTCCTTCCCCCTTTTTCTAAAAATCCTCTGGCTGATCATGGGACTCACTGTGTCCTCTTCTTTTTCCATCATTTTCTGGCACTGGGAAGTCCTGGATTTAAAAATGCAGGCACCTTGCTCAGGGTATAGGCCCATGGTGCCCTGCACTCCCAGTACTTTCCCCAGTATTCCAGTACCGCATGAAACAGTTCCAGATTGAATGTTAGTATTCTGTCCAGCATCGGGAGCTAATCAGACTCTGCTGCATGCACATGTGCTACCAGGAACATGTTCACAGGAGGAGAAAGCAGAGCAAAAAGAGGTTATCTATTATTAATGTATTAATGTGATTCTGCTATTTATTTGTACAGCAGACTGTGGGTAAGACATCAATGTATTCTTTAATTTATTGTATCAATGTATGTATTTAAAAAAATGCACACTATTTTCCTTTCAGTTTGTATACTGGCAGACCATGAACAACCATGCACTTTACTTCAAAAGTGAATGGTTATATGCCCAACAATTTGTCTTGTTTTGAACAAAAATTTTGAAGCAGAGATATACAGAATTCAATCCAAGTAGTTCATCCTTTAAATAACTGTAAATCCTAACAGTAAATGGGCCCCTGCAATATACTTAAGACATATGAAACAGATGAACTAGTATGAATGCTTTCAAATATCTTAAAATCACAGGAAAATGGAAAATTGAATACTAACGTGTCCGTAATTTTCTTTTCCTGGTGCCTTTGCATGACAGCATATACATGGTTGCTTGCTCTGCCTGCATGAAACCCACAGGACTATTATAACTTTATAAAAGAAAGCAGCACACCTCTGCACTTCATTCTTGTAAATACAGTCAAAGCAAAAACAGTATATAAAAAAGGAGATGTATATTGTCATGGATAGGCACCAGAAAAGGAAAATTACAGAAAGGCAAGTATTCAGTTTTCCATTTTTCTGGTGCCTACATGGCAGCATACACATGGTGAATAACTTGCTCCTAGGGAGGTTAATGCTCAAAATATTTTAAATTAATTCACAGAACTGAAAGCTCCAAAGTCTTTTTTCCAAAATCTCGAGAGTTAAGACTGGCTGGGTGCAGACTGTATTGCAACATAAAAATTGTAAATTATGACCAACTTGCAGGCCGAAAAATAGTTTCAGGTAAGACATTCGCTAATGCTGCCCAAGAGGAAGGGAGGCCTCTGGCTGAAGGTCTGCTTGAGAAATAGGTAGACCACTTGCCCAGTATGCCCCCCCAAATTATTTGCACAATCCAGCTTGCAATTGTCCTTTTTGACGCCGCTTGACCCTTCCTTGCTCCAACAGGTATGACAAAAAGCCTTTTATCTTTGAAAAAGGAGAGAGTAGCAGAGATGTGGTGTTTATACTCTACCCTCTCTACATCATAATGTGATGACTACTAAAGAGGCAGTCTTTTGCATTATGTTTTCTAATGTGCAACTCTCTGTAGGAGGAAAAGGAGCTGAAAATCCAAAACCAAAAATCCACCACTTTCTTGGTGAATTTAGTCTCAGAACCACTTTAAGGGATCTCTCTACTAATGGATGAAGAGCCCATATCTTCTATGAGGGCTGATGAGGCCAAAACTTGAACTTTTAAAATATTTAACCCTAGGCTTAAGTCTACAGTAGATCTGTCTGCAAGAACTGGAAGGCAATATGTATATCCAGAGCAAGAGGGTCAAATGCTTCTGCAAATGTTGAAAACTGTTGCCAGACTTTATAATAGTTACTGTTAGAACTTTTTCTTGCTTTCAGCAACATTTGTATAATTTTATGAGAACAACTTAAGTCTTCCAGCCTCTTCCACACCTTCAAACTCAATGCCTCTGGATGAGACTAGAGAAATACTTTCTGTGTGTAAGTGGACACGGCAGCATCAGTAGAGGCAGAGGGTTGCACACTGCCATATGAGTCAGCAATGGAGAGAGAGAGAGAGAGAGAGAGAGAGAGAGAGAGCGCTTTCTGCCTGATAATTGGAATCATTTGGTGTCTCTTCCCCTGGAGAAGATTCCAAGCGTTGAAGAGGGCTCCCAAATATACCATCTCCTGGCTGGGAACAAGTGACTCATTGTCTGTTTTGATTAACCACCTGAACGTGGATAGAGTGTCTATCGCCACTTGTAAATGTAGCAGAACCATTTCCCTGGATTGTGACAATATCAAGAAATTGTCCAGATAATGTAGGACCCTGACCCCCTGTTCCAGGACTGCTACTAACACCTCTGTGAATGTTCTTGGAGACATTGATAAGCCAAAGGGTGGGTACTGAAACTGCAGGTAATGATCTACCATGAACCTCAGATTAGATTTGAACTTTGTATGTACTTGAATGTGCAACTTGGCATCCTAGACATCTAGGGAGACTATCCAATCATACATCGTGTTCCGAAACTCCATCTTTAACCATTCTGGACTATTAAATCTGTTCAGCCTTTTTGAAGTCTAAAACCAGCTTCTTCTTTTTTACCAAAAATACTGGGGAATAGAATCTTGAAAGTCCTTCCAGTTTTGGGACACACTACTACCCTCTGTTGAAGCATCTGTATGTAATGATGCAGAATTTTTTTTTTTTTTGGTGATCTTGGAGTCCTGGTAGGATGAAAAAATGGCTGAGGAGGATGTTGTCTAAACCTCCACAAATTACCTTGTAGTATTTTTGAAACCACCCACTGGTCTAAATAACCCTCCACCCAAGCCTGATGAATGCCCTCTCCTGTGTACCTACTGGACAGACCTGGGTGGGCAAGGAGTAAAAAAGACAAGATCTAAGTGCTCTGGACACTGAAGTGAGCTCAATGGCTGGCTTACAGACCCCTCGTGCTGCCTAAAGACCGGCATATGAGAGGAAGTGTGTCTCACAGCTCCGCTCCAGCACAGCCAAACGATCCTCTCCCAGCAGTGACCCGGTCCACCCACCAGCCCTCTGCACCCATGGGAAAGCAAAGAAAAAAGAGGAAATTATGAATCCCGAAATCCAAGAAGGCCCCCGCCGTGGCCTGCGGCCTTAGCACAGCGCACACACTAAGGGGAAATTACAAGGCCAGAGAGGGGACCAGAAGAATTACACAGAAACCCCAGGGTAAGGAGTACCCGAGGGACATGCTTTTCTATGCCCAAAAGCTGGGGGGACACCAGGACCAAAGCACAGTTGGGACTGCAGAGCTGCCAGCACATGACCCAACAGAACAGCCTGCATTGAACACTGGATGGCAGGGTGAGCTTGAAAATCCAGCAGAGCAGCCCCCCTCCCTGCATACATACACTGACACTTAGGACTCTGAACAACCTACTCTGGCTGAAATACTGAATACCTTTATGCCCCATACACACGATAGGATTTTCCGATGGAAAATGTTTGATAGGAGCTTGTTGTGGGAAATTTCGACCGTGTGTGCACAATTCCGACGCACAAAGTCCTGCGCATGTTCGGAATCAAGCAGAAAAGCAGCAATTGATGGTGGCTATTGAACTTCATTTTTCTCAGCTCGTCGTACGTGTTGTACGTCACCATGTTCTTGACGTTCGGAATTTTGGACCAACTTTGTGTGACCGTGTGTATGCAAGACAAGTTTGAGCCAACATCCGTCGGAAAAAAAACATGGATTTTGTTGTTGGAAAATCCTATCATGTGTACAGGGCATTAAAGAGCAATTTTGTGGACTAAGAGAGGATGTATCCCTGCTGAGGCAGGACCTCCAAAAGATAAGAGAACGAACGACTGCAGTTTAAAGCAGGGTGAGGGATATAGTAGACAAGCTCCCTCCAGTTGCTCGGGAGGCCCATGCTGCCTACCAGCTGGCCAAAGACACTAATAATAGGGCAGATGACATGGAAAATTGCCCGTGCCGCAACAATATCCACATAGTAGGACTGCTGGAGAAGACAAAGGGGAGAGATACCACTTCCTTTGTGGAGACCTGGCTGACCGAGAGATTTCCCCACTTGATGCCTTTTCCCCATTCCTCACAGTTGAGAGGGCCCACTATACACCAGGTCACCCACCACAACCAGGCGCCTCTCCCATACCCATCCTGGTCCGTCTCCTACATTACAGAGACAGAAGCGGTACTGAGGCACGCAAGAGAGAAGGCCAATGTTCAGGTGAATGGAGTTATGCGACGTACACACGGTCGGAATTTCCGATGGAAACAGTCCGATGGGAGCTTTTCATCGCATTTTCCGACCGTGTGTATGCCCAACGGTCTTTTTCTGTCGGAATTTCCGACGGACTTTGAATTGAGAACCTTTTCTCAATTTTTCCGACGGGAAAACCTTTCAATCGGATTTTCCGATCGTGTGTATACAATTCCGACACGCAAAATTCCGACGCATGCTCGGAAACAATTCGACGCATGCTCGGAAACATTAAACTTTTTATAGTGCTGTCGAACGTGTTTTATGCCGCTGTGTTATTGACCGTCGGAATTTGGTGTGATCGTGTGTAGGCAACACAGCTTGAGCGTTATTCCATTGGAATTCCGTCGGAAAAACCGTCAGAGTTTTTTCCGACGAGAATTCCGATCGTGTGTACGCGGCATTAGACGCATGATGATTTCCTGTTGTCTTAAAAAAATATCACCCTATGATTTTGTGTATGCAGGAAACGCATTTGACTACTGAGACTCAATGTTGCCTTAAATATGCTTGGGTGGGCAAGGCCTACCATTCAACGCATGCCTCTTAGTCAAGGGGGGTGAGTGTGATGGTACACGGATCTGTGGACTTCCAAGAATTTGCTGTGTGTATAGATGCAGAGGGAAGGTTTATTTTCTGCATTTCGAGTTGGGAGGTTGCAAAGTATCCTGGCTTGTATAAATGTCCCTCCGCCGTTTACTGTGACGTTACTCCTGATTTTGCTGGCTTATTTGGAGAGTCGACCGGATCTGCCGCTACTGGTGTTGGGGGATTTCAACTGCTGGTTGAGTCCCTCCATGGACAGACACCTGGGTTTAGGGGTCTCTGTCCCATTGAGGGACTCTCCATTGCTAAGACTGCTTAATGAGGTGGGTTGGGTAGATGTATGGAGACACAGAAATATTAAAGACAAACAGTTCTCCTGCTTCTCCAAAACACATGGAGCACTATCCAGAATCGTTCTGGCAGTGGGTAACCCAGTCATGCTCCCATCCATCTCAGAGGTGATGTACAAACCCTGCAGTGTGTTGGACCACTCATACATGGTGATTAGCTTAATTATATCCCCACTGTCCAGGCTCCCAATGGCTCCATAGAAAATTGGATGCCTTTTGGCTGAAATTATTTTAGTCCCATGAGGAGATGGAGCGGAGCATGAGGGAATTTGAATTTGAGTCTTGATTTCGCAGACTTCCCCTTGACACAATGGGATGCTTTTAAGGCCTATATGAGGGGACTGCTTGTCTCAGAAATTAAGGTCCAGGCCCTTATCTCTGTTACAGAGTGATATTAAGTCTTAGCTAAAATCCTGGCGATTAGGTTAAACTGAGCCATTATGGATATTATACACCCAGACCAGGCTGGATTCATGCCCAACAAGTAGACGGCGGTAAACCTAAGGAGGATTTATCTAAATATGCAGTCCTGGCGGATAATGTAGGACAAAGGGCCCTGCTCTCACTGGATGCTATGAAGGCCTTCGATAGCATCGAATGGGAGTATCTGTGGGAGATCCTCAGGTGATTCGGCGACGCATACATTTCGTGGATGCGTCTGCTATACCACAACCCGCAGGCAGCTATTCGGACATCGGGTACCATGTCACACGCCTTCGCCATGGGCAGGGGCATGAGATAGGGGTGTCCATTGTCACTCCTGCTCTTTGAATTAGCCAAAGAGCCCCTAGCGATTAAAGTAAGCCCCCCCCCGGGTATTGCCGACTTCTGATATGGAGACAGACAGGGGAAACTGATGCTATACGCAGATGACACTATGATCCTTACGGAAGCCATGTCTACCATAGTGGAATTCAGCGAGTACTCCGTGCTCCAGATTAACTGGACAAAATCCTCCCTGATGCTTATTGACGAGGGGGGTGTGCCCCCCACCACTAGTACTGTACCTCTAACTACCTCATTCAAGTATTTGGGGTCCAGGTGACGCCTCAGATCCGTGACTATGGGAGACTGAATATATCCCTGCTGCTACAAAAGTTCAGGGATCGGATTAAGACATGGAATTCACTCTGTAGCCGGTAGGGTGAACTTGATTAAAATGATCCTCATGCCTCTGCTACTATACACGTTAAACAATTCACCAGTTGTAGTTACCCTAAAGACGTTTAGAATAGTCAATTCTCTATTCCGAATGCTCATATGGAAGAACTGCCCCCCCTGGATTAAACTTGAGCATCTACAACGCCCTAAGGATGAAGGGGGACTAGCCCTGCCAAACCCCTGGCTATATTACATAGCTGCACAGCTGCAGCATTTGATAGGAGCCATGACTCTTGAGGCGTTAGCCTTCAGCAAATCATAAAACTTTATCCGACCTATAACCTTATCCAAAAAATCTGGAACAAGACTAAATACCTGCAGGGGGTGACAGGGTACACAGAGTTTAGCATGATTTGGTCCAATGAAACATACCTCGAATTAGCAAACTACAACATGGAGCACTATGGAAGAGATATGGGGTGGCATATCTTAGACAGATTTTTCATAATGGGATACTGCAGCCATTTTATGAGACTGCAGGAACTATTTGGATTACCGCAATCCATGCGATTTTACTATATGCAATTAAAACATGCAGTAACGGCCCAGAGCAGATTCTCGGAATGGTCTCCTTTGCAAAACCCACTATTTAATTTGATCACAAGCTACTAATACCAAAGGATTTATATCGCAATGCTACAGTATGCTGTTACGGAACTCTATGAGTAAACGTCACCTGTGAATGCTGGCTAAGTGGGAGGGAGATGTAGGTCCGATGGATGGTGATCAGTGGGTAGAGGCCCTGCATGCAGTACCCACCTGTTCATTAAATGTTTTTTGCAGAGATTAACGCAACTATATATCCTGTTAAGTATGTTATACCCCCCCACAGACAGTATATTATGGGTCTCCGACCCACCCCACTATGCACCAGATGCAAAAGAAACCATGGAGACCTGATCCACCTACTGTGGAGGTGCCCAAAACTCCCCCCCTATTGGAAAGGGGTGGTGGACACCATAAACAGGGTATTTCAGGTTTCTATGCCTACAAATCCAAAACACTGTTTACTTAATGTACTAGAGGAATTGGAATGGGAGTGGCAGTTACTAGATCCCTATTTCTGGTGCGTAAGCTAATAATGACGCACTGGAAGTCGGAGGACCCACCTGCTGTTAAAGAGTGGCTTAATGCAGTGGGATAAATGCTTCGAAAGGAAAAAAGTCATATACCAGGATGCTCCCAGAAGTTCGGGGCCCGTGGCTGGATGTACTGGGGCTACTTGATCATGGGTAGATTGTTAGGAATAAATACTGAGTGAGACAAATCGATATAACACTGGATCCGAGATTCTGGGTAAAGCAATACAAATCAGACTTGGGGAGGGGAAATGATCGGATAGTCAGTGATAAATTTCTAACTGTACCATCCACATGATATATTGTTGTATATGCAGACTGCAGAGTAAGCTAGAATACTGTGACCTGTACTTTATTTTGTGTGAAGCTTCAGTATGTATGTATATGTTTACTTTAATAAACTTTCTCTTTGGATAAAAAAAAAAAAAAAGAAATGGAAAATACTTTTTAATTTTTAATATAGAAAGTGCAGCGATAAGACATGAATTACAAAATGCATATATCAAAACAATCAATAAAAATCAAAACACATGAAAGATGCATGATACATGTCCATGCAATATAGTGCAAAAAAGTCCATATATTGAAATATTAAATTAATTTCCCACAAGTGAATGTTAATGGATGAAATACTTGATAATAATGAACGTCCAAACCACCAGTGAACCACCTCACTCGTGCTCCCTCCCAATGGGTATGGGCTCACCTCTAGGAATGCGACCCCCCCCAGCTAAGCAGGGTCAAACAGCGCCTGTTAGCCACCCCAGGACTTAAGGGATATCCAACACAGCTGGCTCCTAGGGATGGACGAACGGTTCGGCCGAGCATAAGTTCGGGCTGAAATTTTGTTGATCGGACCTTCTGCGAAATATCCGAACAAGCAGGTCATTCGACCGTTTGTTCGGCCCACCAAACGGACCACAATACATTGCAGTGCTGAACAGTGCATTGCAAGCCCTGATTGGCTAAAGTAGTGAAAGCTTCAGCCAATCAGGGCAGAGAGCACTGTCAGAGTCATGATTGGACACTGTCATCATGACTTTATCCAATCATGGCTCATTCCCGCCCACAGTATAAAAGTATTCTTTCAATGGCAGCCATTTTCAGTGTGATTTTGGCGTGGAGAGAGATAGAACAAGGCTCTGTTCAGTGCTATTAGTTAGTTAGTGTGCTATACTGTGCTATTTTGCTTCAATTGTCAGTGTAGAATATTAGTTTAGTGTCAGTCTAGGGATAGTGTGAGTGTAGTGAGGAAAACCATCATTCAGGTTTGCATAGTGTGCAGCTAGAGTAGGGACATCCCAGATAGTTTCAGTGTAGTGTAGTGAGACCGTGTCAGTAATCTTGACATTAGTGTATAGCTAGAGTAGGGACAGATCAGATAGCGTCAGTGTAGTGAGGATTGAACACCATCTATTTGATTGTGTTACTGCCAGTTTAATGCCATTTACTTCTGTGTGCGTTACTGCCAGTTTAATGCCATATAGTTTTGTGTGTTACTGCCAGTTTAACGCCATTTACTTCTGTGTGCATTACTGCAAGTTTAATGCCATATAGTGCTGTGCGTCACTGTACATTTGGCGTATTATATTGCAGTATATTATATCATATCCGTGGAGTGTGTCTGTGAAGTGTGAGTACCCAAATGAAAGTGCACCAAACACCACTTTACATTTATTAAAGTGCATCTATGTACAGATTTCCACTTCTTCTTTACATTTGCTTATAAGGAACCGCTCCCCCACCCCTCCCAATAATGTCTGGGAGAAGAACAAGGAGAGGTAGATGTTCCCTTGGAACTGTAAGGAGGCCAGCAACAAATGTGTCCACAGGCGAAGGTGGACGTGGTGGTCAGTCCACAGGCAGAGCATCATTTCCTCTGTTTAGTGAGTTTGCCTGTGCTATCCAGCCGAAGCATGCAGAGGAGGTAAAAGGGTAGAAGGGGATAGAGACAGGGGATTGTAGCGGTACTTAGTAAGGAGAAGGACACTCGTGATTTTTTGTAAAAAATACAAATACATTTATTTTATAGAGAATTTTACACAAATGATGACATACAGTTAAAATATGTTTGTCAATCAGGGTGAGGCCCACTGGGAATGGGGAAAGGGGGCCTCAACAGTGATTGAAACACCATACACAATCTATAGTTCCTTAAGGATTGATTTAAAGATTTATACAACTGTATAGGTCGGGGATACAGTGTAGTTGTCAAGTATAGATGACCGACATGTTTCGCCAAACATTGGCTTCTTCAGGGTCACTGAAACAGTCTGTACCCGAATAGATAAGTCTAATAAATACAAAAAGAACAACGTTTTAGAAATGAGCAATAAAAAATGCTGCCGTGGTTTGAACAGTGTTTACATTACATGTCATTATGAGCTATACACACCCACAGATCCCACAAACATTCTCCCCCTAATGAGCAAGTTCCGAGAGCGATACATACCACCGAGCCAAAGCCAGCGCCAGATCTAAATCGCAGGGGTAGTCATGTGCATATGTTTAGACGCGAGGGACTGCTGGGAACATGTATAAAACCTGGTAAAGAACGGTAAGTACAATATACATAAATTTAGATTGGCTTCAAACTTATTTGAATGCCATACATGGCTATTCTAGCCTAAAGTTAAGAAACTTACCAAAACGGGATAAATAGTGCACATAGGGGGCGCCAGGTTTAAGGACAACTATGGGGTCTGGATGGAACAACATAGAACCCCTGTGATAGAGGAAAAGTATTAGAAAATGTTTAAAAAGTCCATAGAGATAATAACTGGTACTGGATGTAATAGCTGCTAGCTTACCAAGAAGTAACATAAGCATTTTTAGCCAAAGCAAGAAAACCATGGAAGGTTTCCAGTTAGTATTGGAGTTTTATAGAGAAAAGCCAGTCCAAAGGTAGATGTAAGGCTGCAGCTATAAAGGAAACAAGTTTGCAAGGTAAAAACCAAGTCTATGAGTATCAAGAGAGTGTAGTAAAGAGAGAAGTCATTAACCGACCTTATGCAGCGATAGTCCGAATGTACTGGCGCCCCTGTGTCCATCACCAAAGTGGTGTGGACAAGCAGGCTATATATACCCCCACACCTGATCATGATGAATCATGATCAGGCGGCGGGCAGACGAGCCTCAGGCGCATGCGCGGTAGCGGAAGCGCTCTATAGCCTACAAGTCCCATAATGCCCAGAAGTGAGTGCGCGCGCAGCACACAGCGCGCGCAGCACTTGGGAATCCGAGCACATAAGCCGCCCAGAGGATGGAATGTGTACTAGGGGCGGGAAGCAATACAGATCTAAAAAACCTGATGCGCTCAAAGCAATGATAGAAGTGGACTACACCAAATATATCAGAGAGAAGAGGGTGGAAAAGGGAGATTACGGATTACTAGATGGAAAAAAGTATTAGAGGAGATGTGGCTAGGGTAGGAGGCAAAGCGGGTTGGCAATCAGAGATCCCAACCCTGGGGTGCCCAAACAGAACCCAATGCTGTAAAACAGTGACTTGACAAGTTGTGGTACTGAGATAGACGTGAGAGCCAGTGGCAAAGCCGCATTAATCGCTGGTGGATTGCTCAGATGGTACAGAGGGAGCCAATGTGGAAAATGCGTGAGGCGAAGGGAGCCGGGAGCCCCGTCATCCCCAATAGTGACAAGGTCCCCAAATGACATACAGGAAACAATGCAGACCAAGGCCTTGAAATGTAAAATTAATTGTATCTGGATTAGACATACATCAATAATATTTATAAGGAAATTGAAACCAAGAAGAAAAAAATATGCATGGTATGATGACAATTCAATAGCAATGTTTGGTCAGAATAATTGGCCGAAAGTTGCAATGCAAAAAATGTACATATAATAAAGTTTATTAATACAAAAGGAAAAAGGACAAATCTTTTGAGGTTACACAGTTGCCCAGGCACCCCAGAAAGCTATCCACACACCAATGGCTAAACCAAAAGGTGCTGCACTAGAGGGGTCCGTGTATAGAAAGGGTTTACATACAAATGGATGCAGGGAATTGCAAAGGTACAAGCTGAAAAAATGAGTTATTAAAGTAACCAATTATACATTTGTGCCAGAGTAATATAAGGATGCTATTACAGGCAGCAAATTATAGAAATGGTTTAAAGCTGATATGCTCATTGAGGCCTGGAAAATGGATAGCATTGAGATTGTGTATCCATTGTGTCTCAAGCTGTAGCAATTTTTCGCCTATCCCCCCTCCTCTAATATGCGTCTCGACATGTTCAAGTGCCGAGAAGCATATACACTGGGGATCAAAATGATGTACTTGGCCAATGTGCCTATTAGTAGCCGTGGTGATCATGCGTTTACAAGTGGGCTTGATATGGTCGCGAATGCGAACTTGGAAAGGCCGTTTAGTTTTGCCAATATAAAAGCAACCACAGATGCATGTAGCCAAGTAGACTACACCTATAGTTCTACAATTTACGTGATGTAGGATTTGATGAAAGGATCCATCCGGTAATTGAGTAGTTTTGGAATTTACAATGAACCGACATATATCGCATGATCCACATGGATATGTGCCATTCTCCCGACGTATCTGAGTTACACGTGGGGCATGATGGCTTCTAGTGAGACGGTATCGAAGAGAAGGACATCTCTTGTAAGTGATGTCAGGAAGTGTGCCAATGAACTTACTGACTGTGGGGTTGGCTAAGAGTAAAGGCCAAAAATTGACTACATCACGGATCTGAGTGTGCATAGAAGAAAATCTAGTAATTAGTCTTACTGGTTGAGCATTTGTTAAATCTTTAGTACTATGTATCAGTTTTGACCTATCCAAGTTTCTAACTTTATTGAATGATCGTTTCAATAAGGCATGGCTGTAGCCTCTATTTATTAATCTGGAGTAAAGTTCCTTAGAAGCATTGAAAAAATCAAGATCAGAAGTACAATTACGTCTGATCCTGAGATACTGACTGTATGGAATACTGTTGAGTAATGATTGAGGATGGGCGCTTTGAGCATGCAGGATTGTGTTACCTGCAGAGGGTTTTCTAAACAAGGAAGTGGTAATACCACCAGATTTGTCAATGGTAATAGTCAGATCAAGAAAGTTTACAGACTGTTGGCTGGATTCCATCGTAAATTTTAAATTAAAATCATTTATGAACAAAGATTCAAAGAATTGTTTTAGATCCTGTTGTGAACCTGACCAGAATAGCAAAATGTCATCGATGTATCTAAACCAGTGTGAGATCCTAGATTTACTGTCCGAACTAAGACTAGAGAAAAGGTGTTGTTCCCACCCCCCCAGGTACAGATTGGCACATGAGGGCGTACATTTGGTCCCCATAGCCACACCCTGCACCTGGAGGAAGTGGGAAGTGCCAAACATAAAGTGATTCTTGGTCAGGATAAATTTCAATAAGTCAAGTACGAAATTGGCATAGTTGTCAAATTGGGGGGCCACATTCAAAAAGAAGGCCTCGTATGACATCTATACCTTTTAAGGTGTGGAATGCAGTTGTATAAGCATTCAATGTCTAGAGTCACCAGCCATGTATTGGGAGTTAAGGTCACATTTTGTAATAGTTTTAAAAGATGAATCGTATCTTTAACGTAGGAATGCAGGGAGGTGACATGAGGTGCTAAATATTTGTCAACGAGAGCACTGGCATTTTCAGTTAAGCAATGGCAGCCTGATACAATAGGACGCCTGGGAGGGCTAGTAGCGGACTTATGAATTTTGGGTAAGGCGTAGAAGGTGGGAATAGTTGGTTCATTAATTTTCAAAAAGTTCCAAGTATTGAGATCAATAATGGAGGCTTGGTAGGCCCGAAAAATGAGTTGGTCAAATTGATGGGTGCAATGGGACGGTAGCATTCTAAATTGTCAAGAATGTTCCGACACATGATTTCAAACGCCGCAACATCCATAACCACAACATTCCCACCTTTATCAGCCAGTTTGATGACCAAGTCTGAATGGGTTTGAAGGGATTTCAATGCTTGAAAGCTGGCTTTGGTTAGATTGGATCGACCCGAGGAGGTGTATTCCAAATTTCTAACTGCCAGACATGTTTGTTGCACAAAGGCAGAGATATTGGGATTGGTAGATAATAAAGGAAAGTTTTTGATTTGGGTTTGAAAGAAGTAGGGGGGGGGGAGGAGACACTGAGGGCGACGACAGCCGACTCATCGGCTTCGTCTGCGTCGATGGCACCCTCCTCCCAGAGGGACATAAGTTCGTCGATAGCCTGCATTTCTTCAAATGTCGGTGCTTGGTTGGAAGAGGTAATAGTTGGGTTAGTTGATTTGAGAGAAGGTTTATCATAGAGAACTTGCAGAGGAGGTGGTGGACTGGCTTACTAAACCTTCCTTATTCTCTGTCATGCAAGCAGAGACAATTGTGCAGTCCCCTGCAGTTGCCAGAGTGGATACACCTGCCTCCTTGTCCACATTAATTCCTGCCATAGCCCCAACATCAGCCATGGAGGAGTCAGCTGAGTTATTTGACCACAGCGTCAGCCACTTGATCCTTGATGCTTCCCAGCCATTACTGGATTCAGATGTTGGTTCAGAGGTTGAGGATGACAGGAACATGAGCCTAGAGAGAGGGGAGAACACTGGTAGACAAATTGGCATTCATGTTCCCCCAGCCACAGCGTATTGTCAAGTTGTCTCCAGTGGTAATAATAATGATGGAGGAGATGGAGATGATAATGTTGATGAGGTGACTGATGCTACTTGGGTGCCAGATAGAGCAGAGGAGGAAACTGAAGGTGAGGTGGCACAACCCCAAGGAGGCTGACATCAAGAAGGAATAGGGTGGCTGCTCTCTACTCTATCACATTCTGAAGCTGTTATCCCCGGCCCACTCTCCAAAGCTCCGCTGTCTTGGCCTTTTTCAGCACATCTTCAGCAGATCGCACTGTTACTATCTGCAAACTGTGTCTCAGGCACATCAAACGTGGCAAAAACACCAGCCATTTGGGTACCACATGCTTAACAAGGCATTTAATGTCCAACCACTCAGCCCATTGACAAGTGCCACACAAAAGGGGCACAAAAGGGGCACAAATCTGTCCCTCCTCCTCCTCCTTACCCACTTCAGTCTACCCCTGCTTATACCGAGTCATTACCTGTCAGCAGCCTCCACTGACAAGGATGATGGTATAGCACAGGGTGACCCAGGTCCTAGCAACACATCAGCCAGCAGCACACCACCAGCTGTAGACTGTAGCTCGCAAATTTCTCTGCCCCATCTGCTGCAGCGGAAAAAAAATACAGTCCCTGCCACCCACATGCCCAGCATCTAAATGCAAGCTTGTCAAAACTGTTGGCTCTCTAACTTCTGCCTTTCAGCCTGGTGGATTCTGCTCCCTTCCATGATTTTGCACAATGTGCTGAACCACAATGGCAGATTTCCAGTCGCTACTACTTTTCACGTAAGGCCGTTCCATCTCTCTACCATCACATGGAGGGGAATGTTCGGGCATCGTTGGGCAAGGCAGTCAACCGTAAAATCCACCTTACTGCTGACACATGGTCCAGCAAGCATGGGCAGGGATGATATATTTTGTTCAGAGCACAATGGGTAACGCTGCTTGCAACTCGAAAGGATGTAGAACAGGGCTCGGTGCTGCAGCTTGTTGTGCCCCCATGTCTCCATACAGCTGGTGGTGATGATGGCAGACCTGTGAGCTCTACCCCCTCTTCCACCACCTCCATGTCCTCCTCTGCAGAATTATCCTGTGAACATCAGGTACCCCATAAGCGTTCAAAGTGCTATTCCATGAGTCAGGCTAAAAGGTGCCCCATGCAGCGCTTCAGCTGGTGTGTTTAGGGGACAGGAACCACACCGGAGCAGAGATTCTTGCAGCTCTGCAGGGACAAGCCCAGAGGTGGTTCACACCACGCCAGCTGGAGCCAGGAATGGTGGTGTGCGATAATGGCTCAAACCTCCTGTCCACCCTTAGACAGGGAAAGTTGACATGTCCTCAATTTGGTGGTGCAGCGTTTCCTAAATACGTACCCAGGGTTGCAAAATGTGCTGAAGCTGGCCATAAGAGTCTATAGCTATTTCAGGCGGTCCACCTGCCTATAAACCGCCTGATTTGTGACATGCCCACCAGGTGGAACTCAACTTTGGTGCCTTCTCACCGTAACCCTAAGACCAATTTTTACGTACCCGTTACTTCTATACAAAGTCAAAGTGACACCAGAATGTATCCAAAAAATCTCTAATCTTGTTCCCAGTGCACTACATTGTGGCCTCATCATACACACTGGCTCCCCAGCTGTTGCTGGGCAAAATCAAGGCAGCTTGCAGGGAAAACTTCATTATTTTTTGGGCTTTATAAATGCAATTATTGCTGCAGCAGATTCTATACATGGTACAGATCTGCCACTTTACAGGTAGTATTTTTATGCTTTCACTTTAAAAATAAAAAAACAGTGCTTATTTAAAAATGATGTTTTTCACAAACTTTTTTTCAGGACCCGTACCCCTATAACCACTGTATGCCCAATTACTTGCATATAAGCCTTCAAAATGGGCACTTTTGATTTTTGATGTTCGGGTCCCATTTACTTTAATGGTGTTCGTTATTTGGGTCCAAACTTTCGCGTTGTTCGAAAGTTCTGATGCGAACCGAACAGGGGTCCGTTCGGCCCATCCCTACTGGCTCCTAGACTTCTCCCATGATCTTCTCTTCAGTATATCAGCAACAGAGTATATGCAAAGAGAAAGACGCCATTAGTGCTTGAATTGTTTTAAACACTATCAAAATTTATTTCAAAATGTGCAGAGTACTCACATTGTATAGGTGCTTCAGCGCACCACACTTAAGGGGGTATGGTTTTAAAAAGGGTAACACAGAGCCACAAATCCAAATACTCAGCTTCTGAAATAACTGTAGAGCCCGAATGCCTTCACCGTCCTAGTCCCTCCCCTACGCATTTTGACACAGGGTAACATGTCTTCCTCAGGAGGATCTCTGAGACTTCCAACAAAATGTGAACTTTATTCATGTTAAGTGCATACAGGGGGTTCGAAGGGGAGAACTACTGTAGGGTAAGGAAGGGTAACAGGGGGAGGGGAGAGAAACAGGAGAGAGAAAGGAAAAGGAAAGAGGGGGGAAAGGAGGAGAGGGACTGAAAAAAGAGGGGGGGAGAGGCGGGGAGGGAAGGGAGGGGAAGAAGGGGGAGAGCGGGAGACGGGGGGGGGAGAGGGGGAGGGAGGGGGCGGGGAAAGAGGGAGACCATTCAGAGCATACGCTCTGCATGCCTGGGCATCCAGATCCCAACAATCAGATCATACATCAGCCTCCGGATCTGGGGGAGATAGATCCGGCGACAGGGAACCCCAGGAGTCTATCCAGGATGACCAAATCTTATCGAATTTGTGTGGACAGTTCCTATTGACATAAGTTATCTTGTACAGTGGTAAAACCATATTTAAGGTGTTTCTCCATGCAGTGATGGTGGGCGGGAGCTCGGTCCTCCATTTCAACAGAATCTCCCTGCGAGCGTAATATGTAGCAAAAGACACAAATAGTTTCTTATACTTCCCAATCGAGGGATCGCCTATCACATTCAGGAGCATGATTTCTGGCTGCAGCGGGAGGGAAAGCTCTGCTGATTGATTAACGTCAGCCAGTACCTGTTCCCAAAATTCCTGTAACGCCGGGCATGACCAGGTCATATGTAGGAAGGAGGCGTCCTCCCCCCCACATCTCGTGCAGTTGGGGGACCTGTCCCTATAAATACCCGCCAATCTCTGAGGTGTGTAATAGGCTCGGTGAAGAAACTTCAGCTGGATGAAGCGGTCCCTAGCCGAAATTAGGGTGGAGACGTACGAAGACACACAGGACTCCCAGTCCTCCTCCTCAAGAGAGGGTATGTCCTCCTTCCATTTTGTATACACCTTGGGTAGTGGGGTAGAAGAGGAGGCTGTCATATGAAAGTAAATTGTAGACAGGGGGGCTTGTAGGACCTTGGAAGCGAGAAGCCTCTCAATCGGATCTGACTCAAGGATGATCCCCCCAGGAAATTGGTGCTGAAAGGCATGCCTTACTTGGAAGAACCGGAAGAGCATTGAGTTTGGTAAATGGTATTTGTCTTTCAATTCTGGGAAGGTACACAGTCTGCCTCTCACCATCAGATGTTGCAGATTCGTAATCCCCCTAGTGGCCCATATTTGGGGGTCTGGGATACTGCGGAAATGGGAGAGATTAGGGTTACCCCATAATGGCATGTGGGGGGAGGTCGTACCCGGGGTCTGATGTACCCCTCTGACTCTACTCCAGACCGCAGTGGTCGTGCGCATCAGGGTGGTCAGGTTAGGATATGCTCTGGCCCCCCTAAACACCAGGTTGCTGAGTGCTGTGTACGACCCCAGTATCGCAGCCTCCAGAGTCACCGCTGGGTTGTCTTTTGGCTGTGAGAACCACCACCGGGCAGTCACCAAGATGGCCGCCCAGTAGTAGTATTGGAAGTTGGGAAGAGCAAGCCCCCCCTGGCCCACCGACAGTTGTAGCGTGGCAAGTGCTAGCCTGGGCACCTTGCCCAGCCATACAAATGAGGAGATTATAGACTTAATCCTAGCAAAGTATGTCATTGGGATCACTATAGGGCTGTTCCTAAAGAGGTAAAGGAACCTCGGCAGGAAAACCATCTTGATAAGGTTAACTCTACCGACCGGAGTCAGGGGGAGCGACCTCCAATCCGCGCATTTCTTCGCAAAGTTGTTAAGGAGCGGGTTTAGATTGAGTTCCATATATTTGGCCACCGGTCCGCCCATAGTTATCCCAAGATATTTAAATTTATCCACCCAAACCAGGGGGTTCTGCATAGCAGGTCTAGGTCTGTTAGGGCTCAGCGGGTAGATCAAGGACTTGTCCCAGTTTACTCTAACACCCGAGTACGTGCCGAATTCATCGACCAGCTGCAGGGCAGCTGGGAGTGAGGAGGAGACGTCACTCAAATACAGGATGGTATAGTCTGCATACAAGGATATTTTCTCCTCCACCACTCCCACCCGTATTCCCCTCACCGTATGTGCAGCTCGTATCTTGGAGGCCAGGGGCTCCACGGCCAAAGCGAAAAGTCCCGGTGAGAGCGGACACCCCTGACGGGTGCCCCTTCCTAGTGGGAAGGCCTGTGAAAGGGAATTATTAGTTCTGATACGGGCACTGGGGGAGGCATACATCATTCGCAGCCATTGAATAAACACTGGCCCGAAGCCAAATTTCCGGAGGACAGCCCAGAGGTACCCCCATTCAACAGAGTCAAAAGCTTTCTCTGCGTCTAGGGACACCACAACCCCCAGGCCATCCCCCGGAGTTCTATCCATATGCGTCAACAGCCTGCGTATATTGATGTCTGTCCCTCTGCCCGGCATGAACCCAGACTGATCCGGGTGCACAAGAGCCGTGATCACTGTGTTCAGGCGACCCGCTAGCACCTTAGCTAGTACTTTCAAATCCACATTCAGGAGTGATATGGGTCTGTACGATGAACACAGGTCGGACCACAATAACCGCCTCAAACATGGAAGCTGGTAGACAGCCCCCCTCCAGTGCCCTAACCAGCACCTCCCTAAATATGGGGAGAGCTTCTTCTGCATATTGTTTATAAAATTCCGCCGGGAACCCATCCGGGCCCGGCGTCTTCCCAGTCTGCAAAGATTTAACTGCCACCTGGATCTCCGTCAGTGTTAGGGGACCGTCCAATTTCTCTTTGACCGCGTCCGTAAGGCACGGCAAATCAATCTGGTCCAAGTATGTACTGAGTTCCTGCTCAGTGTAGTGGGCCCTGGAGCTATAAAGATCTTGGTAGTAAGCTGCAAATCGGGCGTTAATTTGGGATGGGTCTGTCAAAATTTCCCCTTCTGGGGACATTATCCTTGCTATGGAGGTCGGGGAGGAGTGTTCCCTGGACAACCAAGCCAGCAATCTACCGCTCCGTTCTCCCTGCTCAAAAATCCGCTGGCTCTGGTGGAGCAGTCGAACCTTAGTTGCAGAGGCCTGAAGGAGATTGACATCTCTCAAGACATGTGCGATTCGTTTCGTACGAATTCGTAATTCGTACGAATTTTTCGAAATTCGTACGAATTTACGAATCTGTAGTACGAATTTTTTTTTTTTACGAATTCCGTACGGAATACGAAATTCCGTTTACGAATTTCGTTGCCGAATGTATTCGAATGAATTCGAATGAATTCGAATGAATTCGAATACGAAATTCCGTTTACGAATTTCGTTGCCGAATGATTCGAATGAATTCGAATGTCATTTTTGCAGGAAAAATTCCGTTTACGAATTTCAGCTCCAAATTATTCGAATCCAACTACCAATATCAAATTTCAACAAATTCAAACGAAATTATTATAGCAGATATAACGAATGAATTCGAATGCATTCGAATGAATTCGAATGAATTCGAATGAATTCGAATGATTCGAATGAATTCGAATGACAAAGTGTCATTTTTGCAGAAAAAAAAGCTATTTAAAAAACAGTCATTCATTGATATAAAAAAAAAAAAAAAAAGCGTAGGGGTCCCCCCAAATTCAATAACCAGGCCCTTCAGGTCTGGTATGGATATTAAGGGGGACCCCAGCCAAAAAAAAAAAAAAAAAATGGCGTAGGGTCCCCCCCAAATATCCATACCAGACCCTTCAGGTCTGGGATGGATTTTAAGGGGAACCCCGGCCAAAAAAAAAAAAAAAAATGGCGTGGGGGTCCCCCTCAAAATCCATACCAGACCCTTTATCCGAGCACGCAACCTGGCAGGCCGCAGGAAAGGAGGGGGGGACGAGAGCGGCCCCCCCTCCCGCCTGAACCGTACCAGGCCACATGCCCTCAACATTGGGAGGGTGCTTTGGGGTCCCCCCCAAAGCACCTTGTCCCCATGTTGATGAGGACAAGGGCCTCATCCCCACAACCCTGGCCGGTGGTTGTGGGGGTCTGCGGGCGGGGGGCTTATCGGAATCTGGAAGCCCCCTTTAACAAGGGGACCCCCAGATCCCGGCCCCCCCCCCTGTGTGAAATGGTAAGGGGGTACAAAAGTACCCCTACCATTTCACCAAAAAAGTGGCAAAAATGGTAAAAATGACAGGAGACGGTCTTTGACAATTCCTTTATTAAAATCTTCTTTCTTCTTTCTTCTGGTCTTCCTTTCTTCATCTTCTCCTTCCGGCATCTTCTTCCGGCATCTTCTTCCATCTTCTTCTTCCTTCGATTCGCTTCTTCTTCCTCCGGTCTTCTCGTCCTTCTCGTCCGGCGTCGTCCTTCTCGTCCGGCATCGTCGTCTCTTCTCGCAGGCCGCTCCTCGCAATGGGAGGCTCCCGCTCTGTGAGGCTCCGCTCCGGGTGACAGGTCTTTTATAACGAAGGCACCTGGTGACCCCGCCCCCTCTGACGCACGGGGACGTCATGTGGAATTCCCTATGGCTTTCCCCATGACGTCAGAGGGGGGGCGGGGTCACCAGGTGCCTTCGTTATACAAGACCTGTCACCCGGAGCGAAGCCTCACAGAGCGGGAGCCTCCCATTGCGAGGAGCGGCCTGCGAGAAGAGACGACGATGCCGGACGAGAAGGACGACGCCGGACGAGAAGGACGAGAAGACGAGAAGACCGGAGGAAGAAGAAGCGAATCGAAGGAAGAAGAAGATGGAAGAAGATGCCGGAAGGAGAAGATGAAGAAAGGAAGACCAGAAGAAAGAAGAAAGAAGATTTTAATAAAGGAATTGTCAAAGACCGTCTCCTGTCATTTTTACAATTTTTGACACTTTTTTGGTGAAATGGTAGGGGTACTTTTGTACCCCCTTACCATTTCACACAGGGGGGGGGGGGCCGGGATCTGGGGGTCCCCTTGTTAAAGGGGGCTTCCAGATTCCGATAAGCCCCCCGCCCGCAGACCCCCACAACCACCGGGCACGGTTGTGGGGATGAGGCCCTTGTCCTCATCAACATGGGGACAAGGTGCTTTGGGGGGGACCCCAAAGCACCCTCCCAATGTTGAGGGCATGTGGCCTGGTACGGTTCAGGCGGGAGGGGGGGCCGCTCTCGTCCCCCCCTCCTTTCCTGCGGCCTGCCAGGTTGCGTGCTCGGATAAGGGTCTGGTATGGATTTTATGGGGGACCCCACGCCATTTTTTTTGGCTAGGGTTCCCCTTAAAATCCATCCCAGACCTCAAGGGTCTGGTATGGATTTTGAGGGGGACCCTACGCCATTTTTTTTTTTTTTTTTTGGCTGGGGTCCCCCTTAATATCCATCCCAGACCTGAAGGGCCTGGTTATTGAATTTGGGGGGACCCCTACACATTTTTTTTTATCAATGACTTCAATGAATGACAGTTCTCTGTATTACGGATCCAACAATTCATTTGCCGGCAAATAGCTGCGACTCGTGATTTTAAATAGTTTTTTTTTCCTGCAAAAATGACACATTGTACAGAGACAGTTCTCTATATTAGATATACTGAATCTCGAATCATTCGAAGCATTTGTTATATCCGCTATTATAATTTCTTTCATATTAGTTGAAATTACATATTTGTTAGTTACAATACAACATTCGAATTGTTCTCTGTATTACGGGAATCGGCAATTAGCCGCGAGTGATTTTAAATGTCTTTTTTTTCCTGCAAAAATGACACATTGTACAGAGAGAGTTCTAAACACGGGAAACCTGCGCCCTTCTATATACTATATACTCTATAGTATGTCTATGAAGGGGGTCATGTTTCCCGTGTTTAGAACTCTCTCTGTACAATGTGTCATTTTTGCAGGAAAAAAAGACATTTAAAATCACTCGCGGCTAATTGCCGATTCCCGTAATACAGAGAACAATTCGAATACAACAACTAACAAATATGTAATTTCAACTAATATGAAAGAAATTATAATAGCGGATATATAACGAATGCTTCGAATGATTCGAGATTCAGTATATCTAATATAGAGAACTGTTCCTGCAGTGTCATTTTTGCAGGAAAAAAAAACTATTTAAAATCGAGTCGCAGCTATTGCCGGCAAATGAATTGTTGGATCCGTAATACAGAGAACTGTCATTCATTGAAGTCATTGATAAAAAAAATGTGTAGGGGTCCCCCCAAATTCAATAACCAGGCCCTTCAGGTCTGGGATGGATATTAAGGGGGACCCCCAGCCAAAAAAAAAAAAAAAATGGCGTAGGGTCCCCCTCAAAATCCATACCAGACCCTTGAGGTCTGGGATGGATTTTAAGGGGAACCCTAGCCAAAAAAAATGGCGTGGGGTCCCCCATAAAATCCATACCAGACCCTTATCCGAGCACGCAACCTGGCAGGCCGCAGGAAAGGAGGGGGGGACGAGAGCGGCCCCCCCTCCCGCCTGAACCGTACCAGGCCACATGCCCTCAACATTGGGAGGGTGCTTTGGGGTCCCCCCCAAAGCACCTTGTCCCCATGTTGATGAGGACAAGGGCCTCATCCCCACAACCCTGGCCGGTGGTTGTGGGGGTCTGCGGGCGGGGGGCTTATCGGAATCTGGAAGCCCCCTTTAACAAGGGGACCCCCAGATCCCGGCCCCCCCCCTGTGTGAAATGGTAAGGGGGTACAAAAGTACCCCTACCATTTCACCAAAAAAGTGTCAAAAATTGTAAAAATGACAGGAGACGGTCTTTGACAATTCCTTTATTAAAATCTTCTTTCTTCTTTCTTCTGGTCTTCCTTTCTTCATCTTCTCCTTCCGTCATCTTCTTCCATCTTCTTCTTCCTTCGATTCGCTTCTTCTTCCTCCGGTCTTCTCTTCCTTCTTGTCCGGCGTCGTCCTTCTCGTCCGGCGTCGTCCTTCTCGTCCGGCATCGTCGTCTCTTCTCGCAGGCCGCTCCTCGCAATGGGAGGCTCCCGCTCTGTGAGGCTTCGCTCCGGGTGACAGGTCTTGTATAACGAAGGCACCTGGTGACCCCGCCCCCCCTCTGACGTCATGGGGAAAGCCATAGGGAATTCCACATGACGTCCCCGTGCGTCAGAGGGGGCGGGGTCACCAGGTGCCTTCGTTATAAAAGACCTGTCACCCGGAGCGGAGCCTCACAGAGCGGGAGCCTCCCATTGCGAGGAGCGGCCTGCGAGAAGAGACGACGATGCCGGACGAGAAGGACGACGCCGGACGAGAAGGACGACGCCGGACGAGAAGGACGAGAAGACCGGAGGAAGAAGAAGCGAATCGAAGGAAGAAGAAGATGGAAGAAGATGCCGGAAGGAGAAGATGAAGAAGAAAGGAAGAAAGAAGAAAGAAGATTTTAATAAAGGAATTGTCAAAGACCGTCTCCTGTCATTTTTACCATTTTTGCCACTTTTTTGGTGAAATGGTAGGGGTACTTTTGTACCCCCTTACCATTTCACACAGGGGGGGGGCCGGGATCTGGGGGTCCCCTTGTTAAAGGGGGCTTCCAGATTCCGATAAGCCCCCCGCCCGCAGACCCCCACAACCACCGGCCAGGGTTGTGGGGATGAGGCCCTTGTCCTCATCAACATGGGGACAAGGTGCTTTGGGGGGGACCCCAAAGCACCCTCCCAATGTTGAGGGCATGTGGCCTGGTACGGTTCAGGCGGGAGGGGGGGCCGCTCTCGTCCCCCCCTCCTTTCCTGCGGCCTGCCAGGTTGCGTGCTCGGATAAAGGGTCTGGTATGGATTTTGAGGGGGACCCCACGCCATTTTTTTTTTTTTTTTTGGCCGGGGTTCCCCTTAAAATCCATCCCAGACCTGAAGGGTCTGGTATGGATATTTGGGGGGGACCCCACGCCATTTTTTTTTTTTTTTTTTGGGTGGGGTCCCCCTTAATATCCATACCAGACCGGAAGGGCCGGGTTATTGAATTTGGGGGGACCCCTACGCATTTTTTTTTTTTTTCTGCAAAAATGACACTTTGTCATTCGAATTCATTCGTTATATCTGCTATAATAATTTCGTTCAAATTAGTTGAAATTCGATATTGGTAGTTGGATTTACTAACGATTCGTAACTATTCATAACGATTCGTAACGATTCGTAACTATTCATAACGATTCGTAACGATTCGTAAATTGAAATTCGATATTTGTAGTTGGATTCGAATTGTTCTCTGTGTTATGAGAACCAACAATTCATTAGCCGCGTTAACGATTCGTAACGATTCGTAACGATTCGTAACGATTCGTAACTTTACTAACGATTCGTAAAAAAAATTACGATTCGTCCGAATTTCGTATTTCGTACGAATTCGAACGGAATTTCGTACACGAATTACGAATTACGAATTTTTTTTTATATACGAAACGGGACGAAACGAAACGAAACGAATTTTTTGGCAGTTCCCATGTCTCTGCAGGGCGGAAGACCGTCACCGGAGATTCAGGAGCTCCCACCACACCACCATTCGGTACCACCTGTACTTTGTTACCTGCACGAAATAATAAGCGATTAAGACATACGGCAAACTGACACATATAAACCATAGGCAAAAAACCCATAACAGAACCCCCATCCCCCCCCCACCCCCCACCCCGCCACCCCCCACCCAAATCAGAGGGGGCTTCACTCCCAAAACATAAAGGGGCAACATGCCCCTGTGGGGATGCAATGTGCAAGAGGGCACCGGAGCCCGGTCCTCTGAAAAACAGTACATGGACCAGGTATTGGAGCCCGGCAATAAGGCAATCGAAAAGTTCACCCGGTCTGTGCCGAGGGTAGTAGACTTGGTTACAAACGAACTATCCAGTTCAGGGAAGGGGAGATTTGCCATCAAAGGATCAGTTGCTTCGGATCCACCGACCTCCAAGACATGTATCGTTCCTTAGGCATGTGGTCTCACTGATAACGAACAAACATACCGGCAACTATTGGGAGGGAGGGGGGGTAAGAGAAGGAGAGAGCATGGGGGGGGCACAAGGGGGGGGGTGAGCAGGCCAGGGGAACCGTCTCAGTTTACTCATCAGTAGGGGGAGTAAGTAGTCCTCTTCCAGGTGCCGTGAACCAAGCCCCCACCGCATCACCCCCCTTAGATCTGCAGGGGAGTCCAGGTATCAGCGAGGGTTAGACCCCCTCTCCCATCCCCCAGAAGATAGGGAACAAATGATCCTTCCTTGTGCAGCAAGGGGAGATGCAAATCAGCAAACTGGGGATAAACATCAGCAATCCCCCGTGCCACCCATCGGTCGGCAGCGGGCAAATCCCTCCGTCAGTCTCACAGGGTAACAGCAGCAGCAGTAGAACATCTCGTGGCTGGTTCAATTCCTGCGCAGCGTCTCAATCCAGGACGAGGCCTCGGCCGGTGATGTAAAGAATCTCACAGATTCGCCATCTTCCACCCGCAGCCTAGCAGGGAACAACATACTGTATTTAAGGCCCTTGGCCCTCAGCTTGGCTCGGACAGCATCAAATGACTTCCTTTGGCGTTGTGTCTCAATGGTGTAGTCAGGGAATATCATTAGACGCGCGTTGTCAAACTTAAGCTCCTGAAGTGATCTGGCCTCCCTCAGCACCATATCCCTGTCTCTATAATGGAGGAGCTTGAATATGAACGTGCGGGGAGGGGAGCCTGGCGGACCGCGTGTAGCTGGCATGCGGTGGGCCCTTTCCACTGTAAAGAAGGGGGAGAAGTGGGCCCTCGGGAGTAGGTTTTTCAGGAGTTGTTCTACAAAGGCTACAGGGTCTTTACCTTCGGAGCCCTCCGGGAGGCCTACGACTCGCAGATTGTTGCGGCGGTTCCTATTTTCCGCGTCCTCAGCACGGCTCTCCAGGACTTTGACTCTGGCCTTTAGGGTATGAAGGTCCCCCGCATGCTCCCTTGTGTTGTCCTCCACCGCCGACACCCGCTGCTCCACCTCCACCACGCGGCCGCGGAAGGAGTCCAGGTCCCTGCGGATAAAGTCCACGTTGGTCTGGAGGTGATCCATTTTGTCCATCAGGGCCGTTTGGCCTGTTGCTATTGTCTGCAGGGCCGCAGCCAGGTCCGCCGCCGTCGCTGGAGGCGAGTCCTCGGCCTGTGACGCCATGTGAGCCGAAGTGGCGGCCCGGCCTCGTGTTCTGGCCTGGTCTTTTGCGGGAGTCGCTGGGGCTGAGCGCTGAGATCTACCCCCGGGCATGTCCCGGGGTCAGTGCTGGAGCTGGGATTCGTTTCGGCCGCTTAGAATGGCCCAGGGGGTTCAGGATCAAAGGGATTAGCTGCCGGGCTCCAGGAGCTCTGTTACTGAGCGTCCTCTCCCGTCGCCATCTTGGACACGCCCGGATCTCTGAGACTTCATTAATTTATTTACACTTTAAAATCTGCTTTATCATCTGCTTCTTCAACCTCATATCTTCCTGACCCTCCATCTCCTTATCTCTTGAAACCTCCTCCAAACAGGTCCCACAAATAATTTTATCAAGTAGAGCTTGTTTTCACAACCTTCCCTAACCCACATATTTACCAGCCACTTTATCCCCAGTGTTTAAACCTCTCCTTTTACCTTTTTAGTCAGGAAAGAATACATTCAGAAAACAAAAGGGGGAAAGACCTACCATGGGAAGACTATGAGAACTCTGAGCAGCCATAACAGAAGGAACTCACAGCCAGCAGCAGAAAATGTCTTTTTAAAACTCTGTCCTCCTTTATAAATAGGAAAACTGTGCATAGCTGGCTGAAGAATTCAAAATGGCCACCACAGCCTCATGGGGCCATTACGCATGCGGGGAGGCCATCAGCTTGATGTCACATGTCGCTCCACCCCCTTTCTAAAACCCTCAGGAGGAGGCTCACAAAATGTCTGGCATACACAGAATGGCCTCTAATGCAGTACAGAGGAAACCACAGCTCAGCAGTAGCGATAGAATAGCAGGGAAAAGTAGCCAAGCAACGTCAGCAGACTTTTCATAAAAAATTAAGATAGATGAATTTATTTTTTGACTGAAAAAGGGTCTTCGATACTCATAAGCACACACTCATAAGATACTCATAAGCACTTTCAGCAGCCAAAGTCATGGGACTTCACCTCAGGAGAGCATGCACCTGAATGGCAGCACCTAAACCAGGTGAAGTAAGGGGCTGGTGCAGAGACCATTCTTGATTCGAAATCCATTGTCGACTCAAGAAGTCCGCAGTGTTGTTCAGCTCCCCTTTCAGGTGTATTGCTGAAAATGACCCCAGATTTGATTCTGCCCACTGGAATATGTGTCTGGCCACCTGACATTAAACGAGGACTTCTGGTACCTCCCTGTTTGTTTATATACGCTACAGCCGTCATATTGTCTGAGCGGATCTGTAGATGGTGACCCTGTATTTGGTCTGAAAAGGCTAACATAGCTCTGAGATATTGCTGTTAGTTCCTTCCAATTTGGAGGAGAAAACTTTCTCCTCTGGGGTCCAACTGCCCTGAGCCCAGCACGAGCCTAGATGGGCTCCCCAGCCCAACTGCTCGCGTCTGTGGTCAGTGTGGATGTGATAGGAAGGACCCAGAGAACCCCTTTGTTAAAGTTCTCTGTGTCCTTCCACCACCAGAGGGAGCGTTTTACTTTTTGAGGGGATCGAGACCTCTTCCTCCAGACCTCTGCCTTTAGCTGTTCCAACAAGAACCACTGAAGGTCCCTTTGGTGGAACCTGGCCCATTGTACGGCCGGAAATGGCTGCTGTCATAAGGCCTAACACTGACATCACCTCCCTTACTGTACATTTGGGGCTGCTTTGAAGAAAAGACATTCTCTGCCACAGATTCAATATCTTTTCTTCCGGCAGGACTATTTTCTGGACTACCGACAGGATCCTGTAACCTAAAGTACAGGATCTCCTGTGTTGGGGTATTTTGGATTTTTCCTGACTGATGATCCACCCCCCAATTGACTCAGCTGAGCTGTGTCAACTCTAAGTCCTGAGACAGCCGACTCTCCGAGTGGGCTGTGACCAGCAAGGTCGTCTAGATAGGGAATAATTGAGACTGACTGAAGTCTTCAGCGGAACTAGTGCCTCCCCGAAGAACCTTGGTAAAGATTCTCGGGGAGGATGACAGTCCGAAGGGAAGTGCTCCCTGCACTGAAAATGATAAAAAACTTTTGTGTCTATCTGCACCGCCATCCGAAGAAATTTCTGGCATTCCTTCCTTATTGGGATATGCAGATAGGCGTCCCTTAAATCCAGGGTAGCCATAAACACTTCTTTTTCTGGAGAAGATTCCTTATTGAATAAATGGACTCCATCCGAAAAAATTTTTTGTAACGGATGGAGTGATTCAGAGGTCGGAGGTTTCATAATTAGTCTGAACCTTTCCTGACGGCTTTTTTTTACCACAAAAATGTGAGAGTAAAAAAATGTCCCCCCTGTTCCTGAATAGGGACTGGTGTCAATACTTCTTGATCCACCATCTCCCCTATTAGTAATGGCAAGGCCCTGGCCTTTTCTGAGTGACTTGGACGTTTTGTCACCAAAAATTTTGAGGGTGGCTGCTGTGAAATTCCAGCGCATAACCTCTTTTTATATATTAAGACAAACTCGTTTGAGGTTGTCTTTTCCCACTGTGGGAGAAAATTCTCAATCTTCCTCCCACAGGGACCCTGATGTCACTGGGCTTAGGGTTTTGATTGGGGCGGTTAAAAAGTATGTCCCCTTTTCCTTTCCCTTTTTGTTCCCTGTCCAATGCTTTTTAGGCTTGAACTCCTTCTCTGCTTTGGAGGGTTCCTTAGAGGGACGAAAAAAATTTCCTTTGAAAATTTTTCTTTTTTGTGGGAAAGGTTTTCTTTTTATCCGCCGTCCTTTCTAAGGCGGTATCCAACTCAGGCCCAAAGACTAAGTCTCCTGTAAAAGGGACACTGCACAGGCGAGTTTTAGACGCTGTGTCTCCCCCCCAAGTTTTCATCCATACCTGATCTCCTAGCTGCGACATGAAAAAGTGCTGCTGACTTAGCCGCAAATTTTACGGAATCAGTGGCTGCGTCCGAGATGAAACTTGTTGGCCTTGAAAAGCATAGGGAAGGTTTTTAATAGCTCCCCCCTAGGAGTGCCTGCTTTTAGGTGGTCCTGCTAATTGAGACAACCCAAACTCCAGTTTCTAGCCACACAAGAAGTGGCTAGAGCTGGTTTCAAGCCTGCCATAGAAGGCATCCCAGGCCCTCTTTAAGACTACGTCTGTTTTCTATCCATTGGGTCCTTTAAATGACCCATATCCTCAAAAGCCAGATCAGACTGCTTTGAGACTTTGGACAGAGGGGCGTCTAGTTTAGGGTTCTTATTCCAGACCGCCTCTGGGCTCTCATCAAAAGGGAAAATCTTCTTTTGAGGGAATTAGGAAAAAACACCTTTTTATCCGGCTCAGACCACTCCTTGCGGATAAGGTCAGAAAGTACCTTATGAATTGGGAAAACCTTAGCTTTCTTTTCCCCCAGAGCCTCATACATTTTGTCATGTCTGGTTAATTGAGTCTCCTCTTCCTCAATTTCCAGTGTGTCATAAATAGCGCTCAACAGCTCATTTACTTCTTCAAGAGAGAGCTTGTGTCTTGCAATTTTGTTAGTTACAGCCTGGTCCTCATCCTGGTCAGAATCTACATCAGAGGATTCAGGGCTAACTAACGTGGGGCTCTGCTCCCTGACTATACGGGGCTCCCCTGAGCTGGGTGTTGTAAGGCATGGTGAGGAGGATATTGCAGCTCTACTGGTGGAAGCTGTGCCTACATCTGTAATTAAATCTCTGAGAGATTTAAAAGTCGATGCCATTTCATCCTTAAAGGAGCCTAGGAATTTAGCCAAGGGAGAGTCTGCCTCTGTTTTCAATAAGCCTGCAATACACTGCTTGCATAGGGCTTTGTTAGAGCCTGAGGACATTAATTTCCACAGTTAGGGCATTTTTGCGGCCTGCCTTGTCTTCCCTTGGGGCTTCCTTAGCCTGAAATATAGAGATAAATGACACTCTTAGTCATCTAAACCTTTGCATCTCTTTAGTAAGACACCACGTGCTGTCCAACCACTGCATAAAAATCCTAGGACTGTGAGGTAACCACCACCATGGGCACTACAGGTCCCAGCCTTACAACCACCACAAAAAAAAAAACCGCCAGAGTAATAGCATGCCCAGCAGCTTACCTGGGTTTGGCTGGTGCCTGCATCCACCGGAGTGTCCTGGGGATTAGCCTCCATGTCCCCCCCTCGAGCTCCGGATCCCTGCCGCTAGTCCGGTATGGCTGGACGCTGGCGGGATTTGTAGGCCCAGCTGGGCTTTTCCCTTCCTCCTTGTGCCTCTGAGACCCGGAACCGGAAGTCTCGGCACACAGCGATGACGCGTTCCGCCGGAAATGACGCTCGGCGTCTCCGACCCCCACACAGGAAGCTGAGATGGACGAAACCACTCACCGCTCGGGGGGACCACCGCATCATGCTGCCACAGGCACACCTCGGCACGGGAAGGAGGGGGGGTAGCCGGTCTTGCTGGACGGTACCCGGCCCACAAACAAAATAAGGTAGGACTTTTTGGTCTGAAAAAAACGCTAGATAGGACCCAGTCCCCTTGTGCGGTTTCCCACTCTGCAGCCCCTGAGAGGTGACGGCTCCGCTCCTACTCTTCAGGCAGCCCCTGAGAGATGAGTCCTTATCTCCAGGTTCCTGGCAACAGGTTCCTCCGAGGGAGGAAACACAAATGACTGAACAAAAAATAAAAAAACCTGAGGTGATCAAATACCACCAAAAGAAAGCTCTATTTTTAGAACTGATTTGGCAATGTGTTTCCTGGGTCGATGGGAGGGACTCCATCTCTCAAGGGCTGTCCTGGAAGAAAACTGGGGAAAAAATTTTTTTTAACCACTTTCAGACCGGACCAATTTGCAGCCAAAGGACCAGGCCCCTTTTTGCGATTCGGCACTGTGTCACTTTAACTGACAATTGCGCGGTCGTGCGACATGGCTCCCAAACAAAATTGACGTCCTTTTTTTCCCACAAATAGAGCTTTCTTTTGGTGGTATTTGATCGCCCCTGCGGTTTTTATTTTTTGCGCTATAAACAAAAATAGAGCGACAATTTTGAAAAAAAAATGCATTATTTTTTATTTTTTGCTATAATAAATATCCCCCAAAAATATATAAAAAAACATTTTTTTTTCCTCAGTTTAGGCCGATACGTATTCTTCTACATATTTTTGGTAAAAAAAATCGCAATAAGCGATTATTGATCGGTTTGCGCAGAAGTTATAGCGTTTACAAGATAGGGGATAGTTTTATAGCATTTTTATTAATAATTTTTTTTTTATTATTAATGGCGGAGATCTGCGATTTTTTTTGTGACTGCGACATTATGGCGGACACATCGGACATTTTTGACACATTTTTTGGGACCATTGTCATTTTTACAGCAATTAATGCATTTAAATGCATTGATTTCTGTATAAATGACACTGGCAGTTTAGGGGTTAACCACAAGGTGGCAGTGTAGGGGTTAAGTATGCCTAGGGGTGTTTTTTTTACTGTGGGGGGGGGCGTGGCTGTCAGCTAGTGAATGCTGATCTCTGCTCCAATCACAGGGAGCAGAGATCGGCGTCACTAGTTGCTAGGCAGAACGGGGAGATGCTGTTTATCTCGGCATCTCCCCGTTCAGCCGCTCCGTGAGACGATCGCGGGAGTCCCCGCGGCGATCGAGTCCGCGGGGACCGCGGCCGGACTCACGGGGGTCCCGACCGGCGCGGGAGCGCGCCGCTCCCGGCGCGCTCCCGATGGCACGGACAGGCTAAAGGAGGGACGTATATATACGCCCTCCTGCCTGTACGTGCCATTCTGTCGACGTATATCGTCGTGCGCCGGTCGGCAAGTGGTTAATTATTTTTGTAAATGACAATTTTTTTTAATTGCATTTTAGTGTAATAGGAATAAAAGTATTTTTTTTTAAAAGAACAGTGTAATTTTTTTTTTAAATAAATAATTTTTTTTTTAAAAAAATTTTAAAACGCCCCCCGTCCCGCCGAGCTTGCGTGCAGAAGCGAATGCATACGTGAGTAGCGCCCGCATATGAAAACGGTGTTAAAACCACACATGTGAGGTATCGCCATGATCAGTAGAGCGAGAGAAATAATTCTAGCCCTAGACCTCCTCTGTCAAAACATGCAACCTGTAGAATTTTTTAAACGTTGCCTATGGAGGTTTTAGAGGGTAAAGGTTTGTCGCCATTCCACGAGCGGGGGCAATTTTGAAGCGTGACATGTTGGGTATCAATTTACTCGGCGTAACATTATCTTTCACAATATGAAAAAAAAAAAATTGGGCCAACTTTTCTGTTGTCTTATTTTTTCATTCAAAAAAGTATTTTTCCACCCAAAAAAAGTGTGCTCGTAAAACTGCTGCACAATTGCGGGGTGACAGAAAGTATTGCAACGACCGCCATTTTATTCTCTAGGGTGTTAGGATTTTATTTTGCGTAAACCAGTTGAACAAACTCAGTCTATCAGTTGGGAATAGAGGGTATAAGGATAAAGTTTAGCTCAGGTGCTTGGAACTGCTGACTTCAATAAAAGTCTTTCTCTGTACATAATCCAGGGAATAGCCACTCGCAACTGGATTCTTTAACTGCTAGATAAATCCTTGAGCTTGATCTAGCAGCCAACATTAATTCTAGCTTTGCAAAGTCTCTCACACAGACTTGGTTGGAAACTTAGTTGTAACCGGAAGGTAAAGGTAGGAACTTTTCCTACTGTACCAGAATCTTTCAGCCGATCCGGCGATACCATAAGAAATAGTGGATTCAATCAATGTCCATGGCAGCTCTGCTTCCAGGCTCTTACTGAGCAGCCAGCCTCGTGCATGGCCCTCTTCTGAAGAGTCCTCCCCTGGTTGCATGTAGAGTTGCTGGGCCTCCCTAAACCTGAGACAGCACCAGAACACCTTAGGCCCCATACACACGGTCGGATTTTCCGATGGATTCTGTCCTATCGGACAATGTTGTCGGAAATTCCGACCGTGTGTAGGCACCATCGGACAGTTTCCATCGGATTGTCCGACGGACAAAGTTCTATCTCCTGCTGGAAAAATTTTCCGACAACAAAGTCCGATCACACCAATTCCGATCGTGTGTAGCGAATTCCGACGGACAAAGTGCCACGCATTCTCAGATCACATTACAAGACCAAAGCTATTGACTACTAGCCTCTACGTAGGCCCGTCGTAGGCAACAAACGTCACCACGTTCAGAATGATCAGATTTTCCAACAACAAAGTCCGACCGTGTGTATGCAACACCAGTGTCGGACTAAATCCGTCGGACAAAATCCGATGGATTTTGTGGTCGGATTTTCTGACCGTGTGTATGGGGCATTAGAATCCTCCTTCCAGTTACTGCGCCTCGAACTAGCCAGTTCCGAGGCTCGGAAACAGATGGATCCGCACCCCAGGCCATGAGGGCCTCTGGGGGCTGGTCAGGAGGACCAGGACCATGGAGTCAGCAACAACTTCTGGACCGGAATCCCGAACCACGTGACTTCAGCACCTTAAGTACCCTCTCCCGGAATACACAGCAAGACAGACGCACCCACTGATTGGCTCCGAGAAAAGATTGGTACCCAATGCGTCCAACCAGACTGCGTTCTAGGCCTG